>CAKNWT010318600.1:2554-12749 GCA_932066315.1 Andricus coriarius
GCGAAGAAAGTTGCAAACAGCAAGGTACAACGTTGCTACAACTGCTGTGGCAAAGGTTACGACTCTAAGGACTGTCCATTTAAGGATCGCGGTAAGAGATGTTTCCGTTGTAGCGTGTTTGGACATGAATCGAAGGAATGTAAGTCGGCCGATTGTAAGTCAAACAAATCAGTTAATACCTGTAAAATAAAGCCGTATAATAAACATGAAAAACAGGTCGAGATAAATGATGCTGAAGTAGATTCTCTCGTAGATACCGGCGCACAAGTTTGTTTAATTCGTGTTTCAGCTTATCCTAAGTTTAATTTCACGACTGATTATAGGCGGGAAAATTCTTGTGTGATTGGCGTTGGTCAGCAAGGAAGAAAAACTTTCGGGTTATTGCAGACGATTATAAATATTGGCGATGATCATTTCCCTACTACTATCTATGTAGTTTCTGATGATCCAATAGATTATGATTTAATATTTGGCAACAATGTAATTCACCAAGCGAAACTTGAAACCAGACCTGATGGGGTAAAATTAACTAAATTAAAGCCTACTGTATTTCTATTTTGAATTACAATTGTCCATGAACCATCATTGGATCTTGATCATATCCCTGATGTTCGAATACGCGAAGAAGCTAAAAAATTATTTGACGAATATGTTCCCTGCAAAACAAACACGACGAATGTTGAAATAAAAATTATTCCTAAAGATGAAAAACCTGTTTATCAAAGACCGCGATGTTTTTCGCTAGCAGAAGCTGAAATTGTAAGCAACCAAAACAAGCAATGGCTCGAAGAAAACAAATTTCAGCCTTGTTCATCCGATTACGCTAGTCCTGTGGTTGCCACCAAGAAAAAGGATGGAACTCCACGAGTTTGCTTATCGCAAATTAAATCGCGTGATAGTTAGAGATCGCCATCCTCTTCCAGTGATTCAAGATTTGATAGATAAGCTCCAAGACGCTAGCGTTTTTACGAAGATTGATTTAAAAAATGGTTTCCACCACGGACCACCGAGCAAAGATAGTCGCAAGTATACGGCATACGGCTTATATAATGCTTCTTCTGTATTTCAGAGATATATTAATACTGTTTTCCGAATATTGATTAAAGAAGGTGTATGCTTCATTCACATCGACGACATAATAATTCCTGCCCCTGATTATAAAGAAGGTTTAAAGTGTCTAGATAGAGTTCTGGAAACGGCTTCTGAGTACGGTTCAGAATTAAATAAGAAGAAAACTCAATTGATGAAACGTCGTATTGAATTTCTTAATTATCTGGATCTGACCAGTACCAAAGAGGTGGAAACCTTTTTGGGGTAATCCGGATATTTCTGCAAACTCGTTCCTCAGTATGCTCTAATCGCTAAGTCATTGTCTGATCTTTTGCAGCCAGATAGAAAATTTCAATACTGAAGTCGAGAGAAAATCCTTTGAAAAGTTGAAAAGTATGATGGACACGGATCCTGTTTTGATGATTTACAACCAAAAACTCGACACGGAGTTACACACTGGTGCCAATCGAGATGGATACGGAGCCATTTGATGCGGAAGTGTCCAGCTGATCTTCAGATGCATCCAATTCACTTTATGAGTAGAAAAACTACTCCAGAAGAAAAGAATTATACAAGCTATGAACTGGAGGTCTTAGCTGTTGTTTCAGGTCTTCAGAAATTTAGAATTTATCAATGGGGAATCAGTTTCAAAATAATAACAGATTGTGCAGCTTTTCAGCGAACCATGGACAAGAAAGACTTGGTCACAAGTGTAGCTAGATGGGTCTCCCTTTGAGATGATTTTGACTACACGGTGGAACATCCGCCCGGAGTTCGGATGAAGCATGTCGATGCTTTGAGCCGACTTCCCGTGATGACTTTCAAAATAGCTGATATGATTCCACTTATTAAAAGAGCGCAGCAAGAGGACAGCGAGACGAGCTTAATCTTCGAATTTTTGAAGGAGAAACCTTACAAAGATTTTTTTGTGCGAAGTGGAGTTCTTTACGTTGAAAAGGATAGCCGGGACGCTTTGATGGTTCCCAAGGTTATGCAAAATAATATCACTGGCAGTGCGCATGATCGAGGACATTTTGGATTCCAAAGGACAGAAGAGCTCATAAGGCAAGATTATTTCATTCGAGACCTTCCATAAAAGATAAAAAGATTCGTCGGCAATATCCCTTGCATTCTAGGTAATAGAAAACAAGGTAAAAAGGAGGGATTTCTTCATCCATTATTGATTATTCTAAGACGATATTCCCCTCCACACGTATCACGTCGATCACCTTGGACCCCTTGAATCAAGCAAAAAATATCATCATACTAGCAGCTATCGACGGTTTTACGAAATTCGTGTGGTTATATCCTACCAAATCAATGACATCTAGAGAAGTGATTGACAGATTGGAAAAACAGAAGATTGTATTTGGTAGCCCTGCAAGGATAATCTCTGACCGTGGAACGGCATTCACGGCTGAAGAATTCCAGAACTTTTGCAAAACGGAAGGAATCAATCACCACACTATAACCACAGGTTTTCCTAGACTCTTCAAAATGGTATCAGCACGTGGTCAGGTTGCAACAAGTTCTGAATTCTACCTACCAACGAAGCATAGATATGACACCTTTTGAGCTGTTGTTTGGTGTAAAGATGCTACCTGAAATTGACTTACAAGTAAAGGAACTTATCGAAGAGGAACTTCAAACGCATTTCCAAGAGAAAAATTCCATTTCTAGAAATTCTTTGAATTTCCCTTAAATGAGTTGCTGATCAATCTCTCTAGCAATCACCCTAGGTGAAGAGCCGCACAAAGTCACCATGTGAAGCTCTCCACACGGACCCATTAGCATCCAAGGTCTACTATCCTGGAAGTTTTCATACCCGATAAAATCCTTTCAAACTCCTGAAATCAGTTAAAATTCTATTTAAAAAAATCTCGGAATCAATATAGGAAAGTTAGTCCGAGGCCTCTCTTTTTTGGTTCATTGATTTTGCAATAAAAACTTTTAAATCTCAAATAGATCGTGATTCATTTTCCATTTGATACATGTTTAGTTACTGGAACTAATGAAACAAAGAAACCCCGTTATTTGCTACAATTGCCTTTCTTCAATTATTTAATTAAAGAGCACATCATTGGTGCAAGTATGTTGCAGAAAACGTGACGCATGGGCGTTTCTCATGCTTTCTGTGGAATAATTTCACAATTCAGATTGACTTTATAAGGAAAGAGATAAATTGGAAATCACTCTGAAATCACTAACCGGAATTAATTAAATGCGAAAACTTCAATCTTTGATCTTGATTTATAAAAATGATTTTAATTACAGAATTGTGCATCTATCTTCTGTTTTCTAGATTCTCATCGTCAATTCAAAACATATTCTTAAATAAGAAATCGAGAAATAGATCAGGGTTAATATTTAATACTTAAAGGCCAAAATTCTAATCTTGTAACAATTTTAATGTAGAATCTTTTATAACTGCAATACAAAAATGTTAATTTTATTAAATTTTTATTTATTATTTTTAGAGCTTGTAAAAAGTGAACTATTTAAATTGAAAAAGATACAAAAAGTGATTAATTTCTAACCCAAAAGATGACTAAACGTGACCAATGTGCAAGTAATAATGTGAGTAATGTTCTTTTGAATTTCAAAGAATTCGATGAGATTTATAAGAATTCCAGGTGAATTTTAACGAACTCAAGAAACTCAAAATTCACAAGACTTCAAAAGTAACAAAAAAAACAAGTTAAATTCAAGAGAATTTAAAAATATAAACAAATTTATTGAATTCAGTGAGTTCGAAATGAGTTTCGAAGATTTCAAAGAAATTCAAAAGAATTTAATGGGATACCTAAAAATAATAATTCACGGTGAGTTCAAAAAACGTCATGATGAATATAACAAAAGCAAGAAAAATCCAAAAAATCCATTGAATTGAGTAGAATATTGACTGAATTTAAAAGAATTCAAGTCAATTCCAAAAATTTAAGAGACTTCCAAAAAATTCAAAATAATTTAACTAATTTAGAAAAAATTAATAAGTATTCAATTTCATTCAACTTCCTTGCATTCATTTAGGAACCCTACAATATTTCAAATTTCTTTAAAATCTCTTGAAATCCCTTGAAATTTCATAGAGCTCCTGATAATTCCTTTAAATTCTTTAAATAATCTCAAATTTTTATAATCCTTGGAAATCTCTTTCAATTTATTGAGATCTATTAAAAATTCCTTGGAATCTTTTAAAATACTCTCACATATTGAAATTCTCTTAAAATCCCTAAAAAATCATTTCAATCAATTAGTATTTCTTGAAATTTATAAAAATTTCAAAAAATATTTTAAATCCTTTGATGTCCCCTGAAACTATTTAAAGCTCTAAAAAATTCCTTAGAAGTTTTAAAAATGTCCTTGAATTTTTAAAATCCTATAGAATACCTTCAAATTATAAAAATCTATTACAAATTACTTGGAATCCTTTTAAGAACCCTAAAATATTTCAATTGTTTGAAATCTCTTAAAATCCTTTGAAATTTCATAGAGTGCCTGATAATTCCTTTAAATTTAAATAAAATCTTTAAATTTTAAAATCCTTTGAAATCTATTAAAAATTCCTTGGAATCTTTTTAAATGCCCTACAATAGTTTAAATCCTTCGAAATTCCTTCAAATCATTGAAATTAATAAAAAAAATTGTAAATCTTTAAGAGTTCCCAAAAATATTGAAAGTCCTTTGAAATCCCTTAAAAAATTATAAAGTTCTTGAAAATTCCTTGGATTTTGTAAAAATATCCTCAATTTTTTTAAATCCTTTAAAATATTTTCAAACGATTGAAATCTATGATTAATTTCTTGGAATTATTTTAAAATGCCCTAAAATATTTAAAATTTTTAAAATTCTCTGCAATCCCTTAAAATTATTGAAATTTAAAAAAAAGAACGAATCTTCTAAAATACCCTGAAATACTTCAAATCCTTTGAAACTTTTTAAAGCTCTTGAAAATTCTTTGGAATTTTTTTAAATACCGTGAAATCTTTAAAATATTTTGTAATCCGTTCAAATTATTGAAATCTATTTAAAAAATTCTTGGAATCTTTTAAAATACCTTAAAATATTTCAAATCCTTTAAAATCTTTTGAAATCCTGTGAAACTTTTGAAAATTCCTAGAAATTTTTTAAAATACCTGTTTTTAAAACTTTTTTTAGAGACTTTTAAATTACCCGAAAGTATTTCAAATCCTTGAAAATCTTTTGAAAACCCTTGAAAAAGTTTAAAGCTTTTGAAAATTCCTTGGAATCTGTAAAAATACCCTTAAATCTGTAAAATTCTTTGAAATCCCTTCAAATGATTTAAATCAATTATTAATTTCTTGGAATTTTTTGAAATGCCCTAAGATATATATCAAATCTTTAAAATTCTCTGAAAACTCTTTTCAAATTATTGAAATTTATTTTTGAAATTTTAGAATTTTTCAAAATACCCTGCAATATTTCAAATCCTTTGAAACTTTTTAAAGCTTTTAAAAATTCTTCGAAATTTGCAAAAATACATTTTTTTCCAACTTTTTTTATAGACTCTTTAAATACCCTAAAATACTTCAAATCTTTAAAATACTTTGGAATCCCTTCAAATTATTGAAATTTATTTGAAAAATTATGGAATCTTCTAAAATACCCTAAATATTTCAAATCCTTAGAAACTTTTTAAAGCTCTTAAAAATTCTTTGGATTTTTTTTAAATGCTGTCAAATCTTTAAAGTCCGTTGGAATTTGTTTGAATGATTAAAATCTAATACAAAATTCTTGGAATCTTTTCAAATAGTCTAAAATATTTCCAATCCTTTGAAATCTTTCGAAATCTGGCGAAACTTTTGAAAATTCATCGGAAATTTCAAAAATACGTTTTTTTAAACTTTGCTTCGAGACTTCTTAAATACTCAAAAGTATTTTAAATCGTTGAAAATCTTTTAAAAACTTTTGAAAAAGTACAAAGCTTTTAAAAATTGCTTGGAATCTGTAAAAATACCCTTAAATCTTTAAAATACTTTTAAATCCCTTCAAATTATTTACATTTATTATTAATTTCTTGGAATCTTTTAAAATTCCCTAAAATATATCAAGTCTTTAAAATTCTCTGCAATCTCTTCAAATCATTGAAATTTATTTTTAAAATTTTGGAATCTGTTAAAATACCCTTAAATTTTTTAAATCCTTTGAAATCCCTTCAAATTTTTGAAATTTATTTGAAAAATTATGAAATCTTTAAAAATACCCTGAAATATTTCAAATCCTTTGAAACATTTTAAAGCTCTTGAAAATTCTTTGGTATTTTTTTAAATACCTTAAAATCTTTAAAATCCGTTGGAATCTCTTCAAATTATTGAAATGTATTCAAAATTCATTGCATTTTTTTTAAATACCCTAAAATATTACAAATCTTTAAAATTCTTTGAAATACGTTCAAATAATTAGAATATATTGAAAATTAATTAGAATATTTCAAGATATCCTAAAATATTTCAAATCCTTTGAATCTGTTCAAATCCTTGAAATCAATTACAAATTTCTTGGAATCCTTAAAATATTCCTAAAAATATGTCAAATCCTTGAAAATCCCTTGACATCTATTGAAATCCCTGGAAGCTTTTTAAAGCTTTTGAAAATTCCTTGTAATTTTTAACAATGCCCTAAAATAATTAAAATTCTTTGAAATCCATTCAAATTATTGAAATCTATTACAAATTTCTTGGAATCTTTTAAAATATCCTAAAATATTCCAAATTCTTTGAAACTTTTTAAAGCTCTTGAAAATTTTTGGAAATCTTCTAAAATACCCAAAAATATTTCAAATTCTTTGAATTCTTTTGAAATCCCTTGAAAATTTATAACGCTCTTGAAGATTCTTCGGAATTTTCAAAAATACCTTTTTTTAACTTTTTCTTCAGAAACTTTTTAAATAACTTAAAATATTTCAAATCCTTTGAAATCCGTTCAAATAATTAAAGCTCTTAAAAATTCGTAGGAATTTTTAACAATACCCTAAAATATTTAAAATATTTTTGAATCTCTTAAAATTATTGAAATCTATTTAAATTCCCTGGAATCTTTTAAAATATGAAGGTTTTCGTCGTCCCGAAATTCGGAATGAGTAGTCAACTATTTTTCATAAGCTTGGCTGGTCATCCCGAATTTACGCGACTTTTGAAATCCCTTGAAACTTTTTAAAATTTTGAATATTCTTCGGAATTTTAAAAAATACTCTAAAATATTTCGAATTTCTTAAAACCTTTGGAATCCCTTTAAATTATTAAATTGAAATATTTAAAAATAGCCTTAAATATTTCATTAAAATATTTCTTAAAATATTTTCATTTCAAACAGTGACTATAATAAGTGCAAAGAAGATTTTTCATTGGCATTAGGGTCGTTAATTTTTATCTGTTTTGTGTTTTACAATTAATTTAAAAACAAAACAAAATGTCAGGTTTAAATTACCGTTTTTTAGACAATTTTTTTTTTTGCGGTCGCCATGATTTCTCAATTTTGGATCATTTGAAACACAAAAACCAAACTGATTCTTAAAGACTACATAAGTGGCTATCGTATGAACCTCGTTCATGATTTTCCATGAATATTTATTAACAGTTTGACACATGATTTAATGTTAAAAAACATTGGAAAACAACAAAAAATAATAAAAACTTTCACTATGTGTTTATTTATCAATATTTTTTTTTGATTGAGGTTCATGCGATAGCCACTTATGTACTCTTAAAGAATCAATTTGGTTTTTGTGTTTCAGATGATCCAAAATTGAGAAATCATGCCGACCGTTTTCCAATATTCCGGTCACCCATATTTCGGTTGGATGTTGATAAAAAATTACAATATTTGTTTTTTTTGGTAGTCAAAAACATGTCCTACAACATATTAAAAAATTTGAAATGTCAAATAAAAATTATCTAAAAAAGGGTCATTTAAACCTGACTACCACCTTAAAAAAATTGATGATTATTCTTGACAGTTACTTAACGTGTTGCTTACAGAAATTCCCTGATTTTTCCCCAATTTTTTTGCAAAATTTCTGACTTTCCCTGGCCAATAAAATTCCCTGACTTTCTCCTGATTTCCAGGTTTTGCCTGAACTTCAGCCACCCTGAACAGATGGGTACCATATTGATGTCGAAGACATATGTTGCTAAGAGAATATTTTCTGATTTTTTGTGGGACTCGAGTTAACGACGTCGTCAATCCTTTGAAAAATATTCTCACCCTTTTAAACGGGGCCCAATCGAACCGCGAAAAAGTGTGCAACGCAACGGCTCGAACGATGAATCGATACGGCACACCGCGCGGTCCAAGGGTGATCGAAATGATAAAGGCGGATTGATTTTATCAGTTTTGCACGTAATTGCGCGTGTTGGGACACTGGGCCACCATTGTGCGTTCCATCGACTCAAGTGCTTTCACAGCGATATCGAACTACTGCGGGGAAAACAAAATCGATTCTCGAATTTCAAACCAACCAGCAATCAAGAAATATATACTACAGGCCTCAGACTCACCACACTATTTACACTATTTTACACTTTTTTAAAAAGATGATACTATTTTACTACTATTTCAAAAAAAATGACACTACACGGAGAAAATGTGTTCATTAAAATTTACCCAATTAGTTAGGTAAATGGAGGACAATACTGCATTTAGATAAAGTTTACAATTATTTTAGGATTTAATACAAAGCATAACTATAAATAATACAAAAGAGTTATGTAAAACCTCAAGTCCAAAAGTGAATATTCTGATATGTAATAATTGATATAAGGGTTGTATTATTTTCATACCAGTATATTATAAAATAACGCAAAGGATTGTAAATTTTTATCAAATGAATGATATAAAGTTTACTTTTGTGTGATATTAACTATTCACTTAGAAGAAAGTATAGATTGCAGAATTTTTAAAGAGATTTTCACTTTCATTAGGAGAGGAATTACACAACAGTAAGGTAAAATGAGAGTCGCTAGGGACGTCAACATTCTCAGGGCTGAAGATTAAAGCCAAGTCCCACGATAGACACTTTAACATTTTTAAGTTTCGGTTTATATTGTAGAATTTGAGAAAATATTCAAATATATAGACCATCCTTCTCTCTCAGTAGATAATACTTATTTAAGTCACTAAATTAAAGTAGAATGTGTTCAAAAATTGACGTATAAAGATGCGGGTGATGAAAAAACATCGGGCTGCACTGGACCACTGACTTCGAACTTCGTGGCGGGAAATCCCCTAAGACTTATGTTTGCAAACAAGGTTGAATTTATAACGAAAAATATGAATTCTCTGCCTAAATAATTGAATTTGTCATAAAAGAGAAAATTTTTTTAACAAAATAAGTGAATTTTCATCTTGAAAAGATCAATTTTCTCGTAAAAATGAAGTAGCTACCTTTTTCGTTGTAAAAATTATTTTTTACAACAAAAAAAAACATATTTCCTATAAAATTTGTTCAATTTTCAACCAAAGAAATGAACTTTCAACTAAAATAATGCATCTTCAAATAAAAACAAAACAAAAAAAACATTTAACTAATTAGGTAAATTTTCAAACCAAAAAGATGAATTTTCTATAAAAAAGACAAATTTTTAACTAACAACATACATTTTAAACAAAGAATAGAATATTTCAATTTCCAGTTAGAGAAATAATTTTCTGAATAAATACAATAAATTTTCAACCAAAATTTGAAAACTGGAGTATACTTAAATTTTTAGTTGAAAAAATTAATTTTTAAATTTTTATTTAAAGAAACAATTATTGTTAAAATAAAAAATTATTTTTAAATGTATAAATGAAAATTTCGACCCAGAAGATTAATTTTCTACTAAAAAAAGAATAATTTTTAAGAAAATACATGAATTTTCCATCAACATTTTTTATTTTTAATGGAATTTTCAACCCAATAGTTGTTTCTTCAACCAGAAAGGTTGATTTTCTATCTGAAAAAAGAAGATAGATTTTCACCCAAATGGATGAATTTTCATATAAAAAACATACATTTTTAACAAAGTATAGAATAGTTTAATTTTTAGTTAGAGAAATAACTTTTTAAGCGAATAAAATTAAATAAAATACATGAATTTTAACTAAAAAGGTTAATTTTCTACAAAAAAAGACAAACTTTCAACAA
>CAKNWT010318612.1:0-21364 GCA_932066315.1 Andricus coriarius
ATTCAATTGATTATCGTTGAAAAAAATAATCAGCTAATAATTAATTAATCATTTCATAAAACAAGAATCCTTGAACTATAATTTTTTATTAAAGCATTCAAATAATTTTTACTTAATGTTTTTTTTAATTGGAACTTTCATCTATGAAAATTTGATTTATTAATAACCTTTAAAGTTAATTCCAGAAAATGTAAGATTTAATATAATAAGCTAATAATTAAATCATCAGTTGAAAACACAACAAGAATTAAACTATTATTTTCATTAAAATATACAAATAATTTTTACATTATATTCTGCTTTAAAACTGAAATTGCATTGCTATACATTCAATTTATTAATAACCTTTCAAAATAATTCAAACAAATAAAAATATGTGCACATATAATCTTCAAAATTCATTTAGGATACTTGTATAACAACATCACAGACATTTAAAATGGCTATATAATTTTAATAGACGTATTATAAAGAAAAATCAATCTTTTATTATAAAAATAATAGCCCACATTCAATAAAACAACCTCAAAGTAAATAATCAATTTATGCTACTTTATTGAGAAACAATTTGAATTCAATCTTTATTTAATTTGAAATTTTGAACAAAATGAATCGACTAATAATTACTTAAACTGTTTACAACATAAAAACTTCAAACTATTATTGGCATGGAAACATTGAAATAATTTGCACTTTATATGTTTTTAAATGTTAACATTCATTTATGAATATTTTATTTATTAATAAGCTTTTTAAATAATTCCAGAGAATTTAAGTTTTAATATAATCAATTAATAATAATATATATGATGATAATTAGAAAAATTATTAATAAAATAATGTTTAACAGTATTTTCTTTCAAATATTGAAATAATTTTTAATTTATATATTTTTTTGACTTTAAAAATGCATTTCTAAAAATTTGAATTGATAATAACCTTTTATACTACTTCCAGAAAAAGTTAAAACGTATGTCAACATAATTTTAAAAATTGAATTCGGATAATTATTACAAAACATCACAAATATTGACAGAAATTAAGTAATTGGAATAGAGATATTTAAATGTGAATAAACTTTATTATACAATTTATAGCCAATATGCAATTACATAACCTTGAAGTAAATAATCAATTTATGTACTTAATTCAAACAAATTAAAATTCAATCTTCATGTGATTTATTAGTATGAAAAAATGTAATCAGTTAATAATTAAATAATCAGTTTAGAACATGGAAAGCATTAAATAATTATCTTCATTGAAGCACTCAGATAATTTTTACCTTATATTTTTCTAAAAATTTAAATGATTAATAACATTTTAAACTTCATTCCAAAAAATTAAAATGTATGTACACATAATTTCGCAAATTTAGTTCAGATACTCATCTCACAACTTCAAAAACATTTTTAAAAATATGCGACTGGAATACGGGTATTTTAAATACGAATAAACTTCTTACAAATTATAGAATTAAGGTAGCATTAAGGTGTGGATAGATGATAGTTTTTAAAAACTAATTTGAAGACAAATTCTGTAAAATATGGATATTGTAAGCAAGGCGATTTTTCAGGGCCAGCAGTCCGAAAAATAAACGTTTATCTATCAATTACATAACCTTTAAATAAATAATCAATTGATGTTACTCAATAGAAAAAAATTAAAATTCTATCTCCATGTAACTTATTATTGTTAAAAAAATTATTCTGCTGATAATTAATTAATCAGCTCACAAGATAAGAAACATTCAACTATAATTTTCATTAAAACATTAAAATAATTTTTATTTAATTTAATTTTGTTTTAATTTGAACTTTCATTTCTGAAAATTTAATTTATTAATAACCTTCTAAACTAATTCCAAAAAATGGTAGTTTTAATAGAATCAATTGATAATACATAATTAATCAGTTCACAACATAAAAGGGATTAAACAATTATTTTCATTAAAACATTCAAATAATTTTTACATTATATATATAATTAAAAAATAAGGTTTAACAACCCCCGCAGGGTCTCACTGGGAGCAACTGCCATCTAAAAAAATGACACCGGCTCCCAGTAGGACCGCGGTAAATCACATTCATGGCCACGTCTCACAAACGCGAGATGGGTGGTCACAGGACACGATGGAATCACAACGACAGACCAGCAAAACCCTCGTGTGTTTTGAGCACACGAAGCGACCCAAGGATGACAGCTTTCTGCATCCATTTCGCAAGTGCCTTGGCATATTTTTGGCACGCGGGTATGGCTTTAAAGTTACGAACCAGTGATAGTTTCACACCTCCGAGAGCACCTATCACAAGGACAATTACTTGTACCGAATACTTTGGGACAGTCTTCGCAGCTCCCTTTTAAGGTATTGATACCTCTCCTCCTTTTCTTTTTTCTTGGCAGTGATGTTGTATTCTAACGGGGCCGAGAATTCGATCACGAATATAGCTCGATTCTCGCAATCTTGGAGAAAAATGTCAGGAACGCTCCTTTGCCAATCATCTCGTGGTTCCTGACCATTTTTAGGAGAGGATCTCTGCCATTGGCTACGATATAAGCTGTACTTAGAACTATTCGGTTATGAAGACACTGGAGATTCAGAAGTCCATGTCCGCCTTGACGGCGTGAAATATATAATCGCGGAACTGACGAATTGATATGCAAGCTTTCATGCATATGCATGATCTTACGTGTGGTGACATCAAGGGCCTTAAGTTCGTTCTTCGTCCATTAAACCACCCCAAACGAGTAGAGTAGAACGGGGACAGCAAGCATGTTAGTCGCAGATATCTTGTTCAACGCTGACAGATTGGAAGACCAATTCTTTTGGAGAAGATGCTTGTAATTGCTTCGGAGAGACTTCTTTCCTGATGTTACGTCCTGAATGCGGCTTTGAGGCACGCCCAGGTATGTATAGGTCTCTCCGGTGTTAAGATGTCTGATATTATCTATATCCACAAGCTCAGGGTCCTCGGGAACGCCAACAATCTTTCCGTCCTTCAGATGAATTTTAGCACATTTATCCAATTTAAAGTCCATCCCAATCTCTCCTGTGTACTTCTTGACGATATTTATGGCAGTTTCAAGTTTGCCTTTACCAGAGGCATAGAGCTTCAGGTCATCCATATAAAATACATGAGTGACCTCATGCTCGCGCTGGTTAGTGTCGCCACAGAGGTATCCAGAAGAATTTCGTAGTGCGAGAGATAGAGGCAGAAGTGTGATGCTAAAAAGTAAATGGCTCAAGGAATCGCCCTGAAAGACGCCCCTCTGAAAGGTGACGTTGTTTGTTGTCACACGATAATTTCCAGATGAGATAGTAAATCTAGTTTTGCAAAGAGGCTGATGCCTCAATCCCTTTATGCATCTCACTATGTGTGGATGCACCTTCAAGCTGTCCAACAGACAGATGATAAGTCTATGAGAGGTTGAATCGAAAGCTTTCCGGTAGTCAATCCAGGCCATTGACAGGACGCGTTGATGGGCTGCAGCGTCTTTGCAGACACACCTGTCAATTAGCAGGTTCTCTCGACAGCCTGCTACACCTTTTTTGGACCCACGTTGTTCGTACGTCTGACGCCACACAGGCTCAATTCGGCGAACAATCCTGTTGTTAAGGCCAGCTGTAAAGATCTTATACAGCGTGTTCAAACAAGTTATTGGCCTGGAATTCTCTGGGTTGGAGAAGATGCATTTTTTCGATAGGAGCATAGTGCGCCCTAACACCAGCCACTGCGGAATAGGCGTCTCTGACTTTAAATACGAGGTGAATATGCGGGCCAAATGTTGGAGTGTAGAAGTAAACTTCTTCCACCAGAAGTTCTTGATACAATCTGGTCCAGCACCGGAAAAGTTCTTCGTTCCTCTAAGTGCTTTTTTCACCTCTTCGGCAGTGACTGATGGACATTCCTCCTCAGATTTTATGAGGTTGTCGCAGAATTCCTTGAAGCGGATAATATTGTCAGTATCTTCTTTCAGCTTCAGTGTTTTCGGGATCTTGTATACCTCTCTCCAAAAAGTCTCTACCTCGTTGGGCTTGGGCGGATTTTTGACAGAAACAGGGTGATCACTGAACAGGCGAGATGGGTCAGCGAGAAACTTTTGATTCTCCCTGGTCCATCTCTCCCTCTTCTGTATTCTCCTCCTTGCGTCAGATAACAGCCGTGTTTTGTCAACAATATGCTGCTTGATTGTCAGCAGCTTTGACTTGTTTAGTGTGTGATTCAAGGTCCTCAGTTCTTGGGCGAACTTTCGAACCCTTTCCGTGAACGGTCTACCAGATGTTATATAGTCAATCACACATTGAACACGAGACGCATTCTGTCTTGCCCATCCAATCTTCTTGTTCAGTTGATGCAAGCGTCTTTTGGTCTTTTGATTCATCGTTGGTTTGAGCCTTCGGTTTGAATCAGCCAAAGCTCTCGCAGCACCATAAACTGAGCAATTGATGGTCCAGAGGTCGGACTCTTGCGAGATTTCTCCATGAAGGGAGGTATCCATTTCAGCCAGATCTTGGGGCTTAAGAGGTACTTGCATGTTAATGTTCCTTCTTGTCCTGAAATCGTGATCATCTCTCAGAAGGTGCCTGCTTTCCGTACTAAGGAATCCGGAAAAATAAGGTTTCTCTTTCCCGTCTGTACTCGACGCGTAACTGAGCTGGGCACCGACGCGACGTCAATAAAAATTAAATTCAGTCATTGACCAGGAACAACGTTTTCAAACGGTACCACCGACCCGACCCCTTATTTTTGATAAGATATCAACGGATGTCACCCTTAAAACGGCACCAACGGACCCACGTTTCTATAAAACTCCAACGAACAGGGATGGCATCGAATAACCCCCACAAAGAACCCGCCAACCTATTACCGTGGATCCATCATATTCTGTAATTGATAAATAAATGTTTTATTTTTCCATACTTGAAGAAAATTTGTTTGTCACAGTGCCTCTCTAGACCATAATATATGTATATTAATATAACGACTGCTTTGGCGAATCCTCGTAACAGAGTAAGGTGAAAAATTGGATGACTAAAATAAAATAAATACTAAACATAAATGAAAGAAATGAATAGTAAAATTGTAAAAAGTGGAAGCATAAATAGGAAACATTGATGTATTATCAAAATTCTGTATAATGCTGGCATAATAGACTATTAACTGGTTAAATACGTAATCCCACGAAAGTATTTGTTCTCATCACAAATATAACGTTTAGCTTTAGTTTGTTGAAATAAAAATAAGGTGGCCTTCATTTTACAAATGTATTCTCACATAACACGTAAAGTAATAGAATAAATAATACATAATAAGAAAATCGCGAAAATTTCGGAAAATATGGGCCCAGAAAATCGTAGTCAAGGTTATAGCAAGGTTCACTCTCTTTTACGAATACACGATGTATTCCGCAAAAGTACGATCAATAATTATTTGTTCTTAATTAAATTTAATTATAAAAAGTATTAAGTTGACAACAAAAAAAAAAACTATTTCAAAAGCGAGGTTCGTTTTACAACTTTTGGTGTTTTATACTGTTTTCCATGTGTATTACATACGTAAAAAATGTAATAAATGTTAAAAACTCTTGAGCAACGCGTAATGGACGAACCTTAGTTCCAAGGTTGAAATGTTAACATCATAGTCACAGATTACATATGGACCTCCATAATCTCACAACAAAAAGATGCCCATGGGATATCTTTAGGATACCCCGGCGGACTGATGGGATATATCAAAACGGTCCCCAGGATATCCTGGATATCCCAACGATATCATCCGGATATCCCTACATCATGTGGAAAATTCCTAGAAACATGGAAAAATAATGATTAACATATTTATTTATTAAATCCAAAAGGATTTTCTAAATATTTCCCGCATGAATGCCGCACTTTATCGCTGCCAAGATAATCTCGTATATTCGCTAGAATTCAGTGAGTACAAATTTTTGTAAAAAGCTAAAGGACTCTGCGACAAATATACACGAATCAAGAAATTATTTTTAGTAAATGTGTATGGTTCTCACGTATTTTGGAGCTTATGACTTTCTGTTTCCTGACAAAATATATTTATTAAAATACTGAAACAATCAAAAGTTTTTGCTTCAACACTTGTCAAAGTTGCCATTTTTCTATGTATTTTAATAAGAAAATTCAGTAATTAACAAAATGCTCTCGTCATCGAAAAATCTTACAGTGTTGAAGAAAAAATGTCCGTTTTTTAAATTATTTGCATGCGGATATTTTTCCACAAAGTAATAAACTGCAAAATGTGTAAGAATCAAGACACCCGTCCAGCATAAGACGATATTGATCTTGCTTAATAGTGTACCCTATTAGAGCCACTGTGAAGTTAGATGACGAGCCCAGCACGGTTCTCACATGCGCAGAATTATCGGACCGGCAGAGAGAGGGTTGCGAAGCAACCTGCGTTTCCAGCGTGTGCGCGCATGTGAGAGCCGAGCTGCGCTCGTCAGCTAACTTCACAGTGGCTCTAATACACTCCCTGTCTTTTTGGAGATTTCTTTAATTCTGCACACTTGAACAACTTAATAAACTTTTCTCCCAATTATTATTTTACTTTAAAAACTGTCCGAATTCGGAATATTCAAGATTCACACTCGGATCTAGAGCAGCGCAAAAGAAACACCAACGATAGACGTAGACATACGACAGCCATTTTGGTTTGGCCTTGGTCCTGTTTACTTAGGAGGTGATGCGACTGTCGTGTGTATAATATGTGGCCGCTGGAGTAATTGAGGCATATTCTTGTTTACACGTGGTTCGGAAATAATGCAGAATATTGTGTATACAATTATATTAATTTTATCAATACGACCATTTTTATTTTTTTAGGTTTCTAGAAAATTTTCATTTTTCCCAGTCATTATTTTTCATTTAGATTGTTACTTCAAGTTTAATAATTTCCAAAAATTGGGACCCTCACAAAGTTTCCCGACTACACATTTTTAGTTTATGGAAAAGTATTTTGTAGAATTAAATCCATATTTAAATATTTTAAACGTGCAAACCATCAAATGCACATTAATTATAAAGAAAATTTGTGTCCATATAAAATACATCCTGTTCGGAATATTTCTTGGAAATCTTATATTACAATTTTTGGATATCCCATAAACGGAAATTGGGATATCCCATTCATATCTCGAGATATCCAAGGGACATCCCTGAGTTATTCAAATTTCTCTCCTGTAGAATATCACGTGGGCTATCGCTGGGTTAGAGGTCTGGGACATAGCTGCAGGGGTATGAAAACGGCCCTTTTATATAGAGGTCCACATATTACAATTAATGTTGTTAATGAATAAACATTAGAAATACAGTATCAGCGTAAATTATCTACACGCCTATTTTTTGAGCTATAGCTAAAGTGCCTGAATATTTATAATTTTGACATAACAATTTTTCCCTCGTAATCCCGAGAAACTTATTACAATAAAGTTATGCCTCTAATTAGCTGCAGTTGAAGAAAAATGTGGATTTTATAAAAAGCTATTGCAAAAAACTGCAAGTTTCGATGTTTTCAAAAAATTGAAATAACTCTCAAAATAATCAACATTTTTTTAAGTTCTTGGGCTCATTTTGAAGGTAAGTCTCCAATGTAGTTTACTAAATTATTGAGATACTTTTATAATTTTTTCTTTAGTGTCTTCTCTAGGGCTGAACTTGGTGCAAAAATTTTTAATACTTTTCTCGATATTGCGAGGAAGAAATCTCTCTATGATTATAATAAAAATAAAGGCACTTTATAAACAGCTCAAAAAACAGGAACAATATATGGAATTAATCAAACTTGTTTGACGCGCTTTATAATAGTATCATCAAAATAATTTCTATTAAATTTCCATCCACATTTCTTCAGCAAATGACTTTCACGTTATTTATCCACATAACTAATTATTTATCCTACACATTTCAGCAAAAAATATACTTTACGTGCATGTCTGATGCGTCGTATCATGCACGCTCGTCATGACGCCAGTTCCGCAAGACGTACATTATTATTTGAGCATCGCAGCTTTAAGAGATCGGTTTGTGTCGAACATCCGTACATAAGCGTAGGCAATAAATACTAGAGATGCATTAAATAAAACTCAATCAAGCTGATAAAATAACTTTTCTCCACACTGACCAACTTTCGAAGCAGACGCCCACAAAGATTAAATATACATCAAATATAACTTACTCTGACGTTGCAAATGCATACTCTTTAATAGTTTTAATAACGTCCATAAACTTTATTTTTGACGTTAATGTATGTCCATGGAAAATGAAAGGCATTCCATCAGGTCCGTCCCAACAATCCAATTCTATACATCGACAACCAGCTTTTAATGCTCTGACATACGCTTGACAACTGCTTATACTACTAATTTGATCGCCCATCAAATACCTAAATGGTTTGATAAATAAAAATTTCATTATTCGAAATAATAGAGTATACGGCACACATAAATGCGAAAATAGTAAAAGTTGTGAATTAATCTTAATCAAGATTTCTATTAAAGCAAGACACACAGTTTTTTGGATCTACAAGAATTGTATGGCTTAGGGTAAAGGTAATTCTATGTTACTGGTTCTTATTTGTACTAGAGTCAAGAAACAAAATTTTTAAAGCGGTCAGTGTCAACTTTGACGCAAATACGTTTCTTTAACGTTCGTTGTTATGGATTCAGAAGGATGAAATCATGCTGGTGGTAAAAAACATAAAATCGGCGTGTACAAAAGCAAGTCGGACAGAATGATTTTCGGTAAGTTTTAACATTTACTTCCAGAACCTCTGTAATCTGTATGGTAACGATTACCGAAATTAAAGTACGTTGATGCATGTCCGATTTCACTTTATTAATCGTTACAATCCAAATAATAGAGGTCCTCGAAATAAATTTTAGAAGTTACCGAAAATACATTTTGTTCGACTCTTACCAAACTTTTTGTGAAAGCTTTAAGAAGGCTATAAGGCTAGATGAGACTTACGTATTATGTGAAGAAGCGATCCAATAATGTGACATAGGCCTAGTCATATCTTGGGAAACTTTATCATGGTTGCTATTCCATATATCATTTTGCTTTGAGAACAGAAACGTAATGAATTCATCAAAAGTAAAGTAAGGATTCTCTACATCTCTTTGAGTATCTTGTAAATATTCCCGAATGAAAAGCGATGTGTCGCTTGCATTATTTCCGAGGGCATCTTGCTGTTCCATAATAAGAAAATTTTGAAACTCTCGTAAAGTTATATTTTCCCCCGTTTTGGAATATCTTAATAATTTACTCCAATCGGTGGCGTTCTAATGTGTAAAAATAAAAAAATTTAAATTATTTTAGGTGATATTTTTCGAAGGGTTAACCACTCACAATTGTAGCACGTGTAGTACCATCCCAGAATAAAATATTATCACTGCTGTAAGTATCGACTTTCTAAAAAAAAAAGTGCTATGATGCATAAAAAGATGAATTGGTGAATGAATGAAAAAATATTAAAACTATAAAATTCTGAATTTATAACATTATGACATTACGTATCGAGGGGTTACCAACTGGGCAAGTCAGGTGTATACATTTACTAAAGTCACTTGAAATCAGTGCACACTCTGTTGGTTGAGTTTGCAACCATCCTTTATATATATTTTATGTAACATCGTATAATTCCTGAGAAAATCAAAACAAAGCTATCACACATTGTAATGTCCGCATTAACCAGATACTGTCGATAACATGTTCAACGCAGCATTCTACACGACCAGGTTCAAGAATATCGATAAAGTCTAATCTACATTTCATTCCTCAATTGTAATTCTTAGAAACTGCTTTAACTTCAGACTCTTTCTAAAAAGGATTAAAATATTTAGCCTGAATTATTAAGATTAGAGTAATTGATCTAATTACCGGGTTAACAAAATCATGTTTGATTAATTGTTGTAAACTATTTTTGTTGAGAGTTGTTAAATGTAATACGAAGGAAAATGTACTTTCACATGATCCCAGAGTTAAAAATACCCCTTATATAAAAAAATTATTGGCAAGTATTGGATCTAATACTTTTTTCGCGAATAAGTAATAGAAATCCAATACTTTTTCGCAAAAAAAGTACTGGATCCTATATTTACCATTACTTATTTTTCATAAGGGACGGTGGAAAACTTTTTAAAAAATTTTGGTATGTTCTACACAATTTTCGGAATGCAGTAATATGTGAAGTATTAGAAAAGTGTAGGAAAACACAGCCTGTTCGATTTACTAGCGGCAGAAAGATGTCCACCAGATGTGGACAATGATGGAAATAGAATGGACATTTTTTTCTAATACTTTGGCATGTACCTCTTATCTCATTAAACTCAAGATTATTTTAAGTGACATTTCTCCTGGAAATTATTTGTATGAAGTTCTCATGAATAACATAGCAATGTGTATACATTATCATACATTTTGAGCCATAAAACAGTGCGATAGCTGCATTACATTCCTAAACAAAAACCTTGAACAAAAATGCTTGCAAAAACGAGATATTTAAGCATTTTAAAATTTCAAAATCTCTTGTGTTTCCACCGTATCTTCAACTCTAAAACTATGTGAAAGTACAGATTTCTGAGCAGCGGGCCTAACTATAGTATTTTTATTCGTTTTTCGTGGAGCTGCTAGTTTTCAAAGTGGAGGGTGCCGATTTTTTATGCCATATTCGTAAGCGAAACCTAGTTTCAATAACAAACTATCTTCGATTAATAAATGATTATCATAGAGTGCACTGTGATTAGCCACACTATCCTTCTTTTAATTGTCACCACGTTTTCTTGTTGTATTTACTGGTTATGAACCTCATATTCCAATAAAAATTGCAATGATTACTCTTTTCCTAAGGAGGTAAAATATTTGATTTCTCACATACGGTTACAATTAATTTTTTTCTATAGAATGAACCAGAAAGTCATCCTGTGCTTTTGTTAATCTTGAAAAAATGTTCGATAAGGTCCATAGAACAAAACTCTGGGAAGTATGTCATCAGGCAAGGATGGGTAAAGTCAGCTTGGTTCTTCTTAATATCCGTGGCAAAATATCTAAGAACGGCCCTTTTAGATAAGCAAGATGTGGACATGAAAGCAGTAAAAGTGTGTAAGGTGACATTTACAAACGATGAATAATTTACGGCAAAATCGAGGGATGACCTGCACAGGGTGTTAAGTAAACAAACAAACAAATTATTGTGTTTGAAAGAGGAAACGAGAAATACAAATCAGTAAAAATGTATCAAATGAAACTAAAAGAACAATATATAACTCTATGTGGTCAGTCAGCGATTCCTGGTCAATGTCTTCAAATGAGCCAAAAATGACCATTTTGGCTGCTCTTGCTCTTGCGCCTCTGCCCCTTGAGCAGTTCCGTAATTTAAATACAGCCCCTGAGGTATTAGTAATTAACGCCTGAAAGAACGCACTGAAAATAAGGAGCTGTACAGAATATCACAAACTTAAGCACAGTGCTGGTCCTTGTGCACCCGACCTTACCTGCCTGCAGAAAAGGTTAGACAGGAAGAACACTGGATGCTCTATTTAAACAAATGTTGATTTAATAATGAACACAAATTCAACAATACAAAAGAGTAACTTCACGCATTTTAGATTGAATATGGTCGATAATAACAATTAACATATTACACAAAACGTGAGCTTCGTGCGGTTATATCGCTGATAGCGTTCGTTAGTTAGCCGCATATTGTTCTCTCTGCTGTTTGATCAGTGAGAATGCACTCGCCTCTCATATCGCCCGCATGACGCACGCGAATCAAGACTCACGCCGCTCTTCGGATATCATTCGAAGAATATTTGAAATAAAACTGATAAATCGCTAACACTCGAGCATCCTGAAAAAATAAATCGTGCTAGAGTCCGCTGAAAAACAAACTTCTCTATCACGATCTGAGCTAAAAGGTTTGACAATAGTCGACTTGACAATTCTACCGCCTCTAAGCAAATCATAAAGAGCAATTTCAGAAAATTTATGAACACATCTCCGGAAGAAACTCACCAATCCAAATAAATCGGCTTACCGCGTTTGAAATCCTAGAATCGCTTGGAGTTCATGCGTGCCCGCTTGAATTCCTAACACGCGAATCTCGTGTCCGAAGTACGACGCTTTAGTTTTTTAAAAGTGACATTTCTTCAAATTAATAGCTTTTTCCAAAGCTTCTAGAAAGAAAATAAATCATTGGCTCAAATCGGGCCAATGTTCACCTGGAATTAAAATATCATGGAGATAGAAAAGAATATTATAAACGCCTAAAGGACCTTACACTCTGAACATTAATTTGGGGAAATACAAGAGTGGGTTCATCAATCCAAAAATCATTCGCGTAAACCCTCAGTTTCATCAGGTGTAATAAAAGCAGTATTTTTCTCTCGCTTCCTATGTAAGTGCTAAATCAAGAGTTACAAATAACTTTTTCTCCCCGATTTTTGACAGCTGATCATCCAGATTCGAAAGTGAGAAATGTATGCGCTCAGTGTGTCGAAAATCAACCTCTAATCGCGGCTTACCGCTCTTTTTCTTTACTAGAAATACTGCGCTAGCGTAAAACGAATTTGTTTAAGCAACATACCTTAATACCTTATATTTACGAATCGTATCCTTTATTGTTTTACGCACTTAGTCACTATAGGGAATCGGTTTCCTCGCTAAAGGATTACTTCTCGGAATCTCTTTGATATTAATCACTATGGCATTACTGCAACCTAACTAGCGTATATCTTTCGCTACAGTAGTAAGATACTTGTTTAAAATACCTGCTACGTCGCATGCAAACTCCGTTGGAGGGTCGTCGTCGAACTGTAAATCCTCTTCGTAGACTGAATCCCGGATGACATCCGCTGAACCTTGAGATAAATGAGTATCGAGATTTGCTCGTTCTATTGTCGTTTAGTTTTGGACGACTTTTGGCACTGTATCCAGATTAACCACTGACAATAAAGATTCCTCTTTAAAGGTTATCACATTAATCAGATTTATCGAACGCAAAGACAATTGAAGGGCCACACTGCATGCAGGCGTAAGTGCCAAATTTTGGAAATACGTTTTATTGGCCTAACTTTATTTTTTAACCTAACTCATATTTCTGTAGAAGATTATGGTCCAGTTCGCAGTAGAAGTGGGTCAAAATCCATGTTTGGTATTGTTTTTATAAATTAATTTCATCTTTTCACCATTCAATAGAGCTAAGTAATAGCCCGAAAGTACTTTTTTGGGTTTTTTATCAATTCGAAAAATAAAAAAGTCATGCAACTCTTTGCGTGTCCATATTTTCGTTTTTGGTGACGCACCGCACCATTGATAAGCCTTGATTAGCTCTTCGACGAATGGGCTCATCAGTACAATAAGAATAAGATACCGCCAATCCATCACCTGAATAGAATAATTTAAATTGCATTTAAATTGAATTACATTTTTTCATTGATTTTACATTACCTAAATAATAAATAAAATTGTATTTGAATCAAACAAAATTTGTTCCAATCAGAGAACAACTATGTTTAAAATAAACACAGTTTTTGTCAGGCAGCATAGGAAAGTTAATAGGATAGCTCCCAACGGAGCTATTCAGTGGCCCAGACGACTTACTCTCGAAAAACGAATGAGTCGTGCCAATACATCATTCAGTCGTCTATTAAATTTTCTTTTTTCAACCACACGACTGAGTCGATTATCATAAAGTAATTATTAGTCAAGGATTTTCTCCGTATAGTCTAAAGATCATAATTGTACAGAGCCAAAGGATTTCGATGAAATATAAAAAATTACCTGCATTTGAAGTTGTACGGTACTTTTCCCCATGTTAATTGCAAGAGAAACTTTCAGTGCTTTGGGCCACATGTTAATATTAACCGATCTCGCTCAAATTTGGTGGAAATAATTTTTTTGGTCATTCCAACAAAACAGGACAGTGAGACCAAAGAAATTTAAAAAAAAGTTCACCAAGAGTAAATAATAACCACCCTATTGTAGCACTGATATATTGAGTGGTGGAGAATGAGAAATCTCAGTAGATCTTACACTGGTCATTCTATACAACGGACTCCAGTTCCCCCTAGGCGTATGGCAAGACGGGCGTTATATCAACACCATAGCAGTCACGAAGATGGTAATACAACATGTTTAGAGCCGCATTGTGTCTATAACGCCGTCTTGACAGGCAAAAAGAAATCCCTCGATCTCTGATCTCAATCCAGCAGACTTGAGAAACATGTTGGACAAACCCGTCGATAGCTCTTGTCTACGTATAATGCCGTAGCATTTACCGTGAAGGGGCCTGTCAGCATGTTCTCTTAGTAGGTCGCGTGAAGTGTCGCTGGATTAAAATGGGAGGCAAAGCTCCTCTGCGGCTCTATATGCAGCACGGTATTGAAACGCTGGAACACTGACGACTTGATGCTGATGTACAAGTCGCATAAAAGAATCTGTGCTATTCAGAACTGAGCAGGCTGCAGCCAAAACCGTTCTTCGATGAAGAACTCCAAGCTCAGCAAACCTCTACCCCCCTTTATCTCGAGGGAGGTATATTCGAGGTACGGAAGATCTAGAATAATTATTTCAATGGATTGTTATCATATTGCGTGTGCTTTGTTCAAGCTGCTTCAACTCATCAACGTTTCATTTTACTGCACCAAATGTGTAAAGCACTATATGAACGGCCAGAATATTGGTCGCCTGGATCTTATTCCTACCAGATTATTCGGAAGCCCACATTTTTTTGAGAATTTGGCGATGTCTTTTTTGAAGGTATAGGCCTGTGCAAAAATCTTCTTTTACCAAGGTGGGCTTAGAATCACTGTATGAATTTAATCACAAACAGTGACAACCAGCGGCTGCATCCCACTTTATTAGAAGTACTCGCATTTGCCTAGACGTTTGACCAGGGGAGAGGAAAACTGCAGAAAATCACCTCCCGAATTCAGCCGGGTTTTCGACAGTCGAGTTTGAAGGCAGACATCCGAACCTACCAATTAAATGCACACAATCATCCTCGGCGTCAAACTTCCCGCTCGACATTAGTTAAAACGCAGCAGATACACAACCTGGTCGTACGTCGCAGATGGTCACCCATCCGAGTAGCACCCGCGCTCGAAATGGTTGGACACCTGGACTTTTCCCGAGTTGAGATTCATCGCGCAGCTAATGCCGTCGGTATGTGTGTGCCACTAATAATTTATATTAAGATCGAAGTCCTTACTCTCCATGAAAGACTCATACTCATACTCATACTCTCTCTCATAGAGAAAGAGAGAGGGGGGGGGAGCAAACGCAAACGCATCTTAATCTACTTAAGCTATTACATACCCATTACTTACTTAAAAATATTTACGCTTCTAGTTTAAGCGACTTCCGTTTTCTTTTTCTTTCACTTCTCTTGTACC
This sequence comes from Andricus coriarius, assembly GCA_932066315.1. NCBI lineage: Eukaryota > Metazoa > Arthropoda > Insecta > Hymenoptera > Cynipidae > Andricus > Andricus coriarius. Next base: position 15,424 of record CAKNWT010318612.1, read on the forward strand.
TCTATTTTACCGTTTTTTTGTATCCATTCTTTCTCATTGGCTCCCCTAGCACCCTCTATATCCTTCATCTACTCTTCCTCCAAACCATCCTCCCCTAGAATATTTACCACATTATCTTGCCACCTTCCTTTATCTACCATTCCTCTCCTACATCCTTCCCATACATGCTCCCATGTTTCCTCTTCCCATTTACAGATTGTGCACTTCCTGTTCTCTTTCTTTTCCTAATACATAACTTCCCTTACGTCGTTTCCCAATCTAAACCTTGCTACTCTGTTTCATCTTTTCTCTCCCCATCCCTTTTCTAAATACTTTGGTACTCCTTCCTTTTTCATTATCTTATACCATTTATTATATTTTGTTTCCTCAATCATCCCCAATCTTTCTATTAATTGTCTTTTCCTCTCCCTTTTTTTCACTTCTACATAGTTCACTCCAGTCCTGTCTTCTCAAACACTTTCTCTCTAATTCCCCTCCCTTACCCTCCCAAAGCTTCATCTCAAAATTCCATGCCCTCTTTCCAGCTCTAGTACTTAATTTATCCCTTTGCGCTTTTTCTCTCACCATATATCCCAGCATCCATAATTCTGGCCACCCCTCTCCTCTCCATACTCTATTGCACATTAACCATGCCCATTCCTCTACTTCTGTCCCCCCATATTTCCAGACTTCATTTGGAATCTGATCTATGCCAGGAGCCTTTCCATCTTTCATCATCCCTAATACCTTGATTATTTCCTCCCTTGTAATATCCTCTTCATCTGATTCCCTGCCATTCTACCATCTCAATATCCTGGTTGACTCTTCTCCTTCCTCTTCAAACCATTTATTTTCCTCCTCTTCTTTTTTCACACACAACTCAGTATACTCCTTTTTTCTCCTATATTCTTCTCCACTACTTGCTCCTTTTGTCGGTTTTCCTAATTCCCTTCTCACTTCCTTCTTATTCTGTTTACATTCCTCATCGCATCCACTTCTACCTCCTCCTTCACTAACCTCTTTTTTGCTTGTGCACTGTAACGCTCGTTTTATTTCTCCTATCGTTATTTCCATTTCCTTGTTTACATTTCCTTCCCCCATTCTGATATTCCTGACTTTTTCTTTAAACTGTTCTTTACCTTCCATTGACCAATCCCCTCTTCCTGCTCTTTTTACTTTTGCTTCCTTTTTATCCTTATTGTTATTAACCATTTCTCCCTCTACTGTCACTATTAAGGGAAAGTGATCCAAATCTATATAGTCCCCTACCTCTAGTTTCTTAACCTTTTCCCCTACCTCGTCGTCCACTACCACATAATTAATTACCGTTCCCCTCTTTCCTCCTGAACGTGTATATTCCCCTTCCTCATCCCCTTCTATACTTCCGTTTAGAATAAACCATCCCATCTCCCCTAGGCTCTTTAACAATTTATTTCCCTCTCCGTTCAGTATCTTGTCTTTGGATTTCCTTCCTCGCTCTCCACCCCATTTCCTTCCTCCTGTATCTCCTGTTCTCGCATTAAGATCTCCTCCTATTATAAGCCTAATCTCTTGATTATTTTCTTCCATCAGTTCTCTTATCTCCTCTGATTTCTCCTGCATATCTCCGTTCACATAGACCCCCACTATCTTCCACCATTCTCCTCCAATATTTATATCTTCTACTATTAATCCTTCCTTGCATTCTTTCATCTCCTTTTTATCTTTATCTGTTATACATTCGTTCCTTACTCCCATCGCCATTCCTCCCATTGCTCTGCCTTTTTTATTCTTCCTCTTTGCATTTTGAACTTGCATCATTACTACTACATCCCATTGTGTAAAACTTTTCATAAACTCCCTATCCTTTCTTTCTAAGCGTGCTATATTCCAGTAGCATATCCTCCAATCTTCCCTACTTTCTTTTCTCATATCTTTTTGTTCCCTACGATTTTTTATTTCTTTATCTCCCGATCTTTTATCTCATAGTTTCCCGATACCTCATTTTTTACTAACTCTTCCCTGTCCTCGTCCCAATTCCACCACACACCTTCTAACTGTATTCTCCCGTACTTAACCCATGTTCTTCTTCCCTTTTTTCTTTCCTCTTCCGCTATTTTTCTCAACTTATACTGCATACTCCTTTCTACCCATGTCAAATCATCCTCTATTCTCTCCGAGTTTCCATATAGCATCCTCTTCTTTGTCATTAATTCCCTCTTATATTCTCATTTTTTTAGTTTCACCAGTACCATTCTCTCCCCTCTTCGCTCTTCCCTTCCTACACTTCGCACTTCCTCTATCTCTATCTTAGCATCAATCCTTTTTAGTACTTCTTCTACTCCTTCCATCGTCTCCTTCCCCTCTAATCTTAGACCCTTTATCACTATGTTTCTTTTTCTATCTTCTCTCTCTTTCTTTTATATTCTTTGTTCTATTTTTCTCAGCCTTTCCTTTTCCTTATTCCCACTCTCCCCTACTCTAAACTCGCGGTTTAAGCTTTCTATTTTTTTAGCCTACCTTCCAGCTCCTCTACTTTTTTATTCGCCCCTTCCTTCTTTTTTAGTCTTTTCTCCAGCGTCTGCATCCTTTTCTCTAACTTTTCCCTAACCTATTCCCATTTCCTCATTTCTTTCCTGAGCTCTGCCATTTCCTGCCTAATTTCTTTCCTTATTTCCTCTACCCTTTTCTTCTGCTTTTCTTCATATATCCTCATTACTTCTATCATCATTTTACGCATGTCATTTAACTGTACATTTTCTTTTTGACCTTTATGTTCAACTTTTTCTTCGCCCCCCCCCCCCCGCAATGTTGTTCTTTTCCCGGTGGTGTTCTGTACATTTTCGGATTTTTTAGTGTGAATCCTGCTTCTACTTTATCTTCACTACTTCCTCTCCCCGCCCTATCCCTATTCCTATTTACGAATGGCTCTATTGAGCCAAAACTATCCGCCCTCAATCTCTCCCGCTCTACAGTTTTTTGTACTGCCCTCTCTTCTTTGCCTTAAGTCTCGGCGTACAGAATACTTCCTCGTCCGAATCCATTTCTTCTTTGCTATCGCTGTCCCCGTTACCTATCAAGCTGATTTGCAGTGACCTCTGTCTGTAACCCCATACGTAACTTTCATTAAATATATCTGCACTGCGCTACCCCACCCTGCTACCGTACCTTCTTCCGTGCTTCTCTCTACCTTTCCCTCCCTGTCGCCGCCACTTGGCCGCACTTGTCTCCCACCCTGCTCCTCACGCCAAGCAACCTAACCTCCCAGCCTACCCAAAACAGTCTCAAGCTCATAAACTATCTCCAACCTCTTCACTTCTATTATATTTTACAGACAATCTCACACTACCAAAACCTACAATCACACTTCTCCCATCAACTCACCTCAAATTCCACTTCAAATGCACTAAAATCTGCACTACACAATCACCGCCACCAACATGAATATTTTTAATAATATAATTGAAAAAGGGATCAAGAAATTTCGCCAAATTCAATTACTTTTTTAAACAGAAATCGTCTCCACTCAGACAAATATTATTGAAACGATTTGGGTACACATACGCAGTATACCCTAGCGATGCCTACAAAATGAAGACAAATTTTTAAAATGCCAATTGTTTAATAATAATTAATTGCAAATGGAGACCTGACGGTAAGCACGTTTTTTTAGCTTCAACGAAGAAAAGTATCGAGCGAACTTTAGAGTTGAAACAATTTTCAGTAGGACATTTGTTCCATACTATTGGAGGAAGATTTCGAGACATTTTTAGATCCATTCATTGAAAATTGGCGGAAATATCCATTTTGTAAGAAAGCACGCGACGTCATCTAAGGTTCGTGCATGCTCGAACGCAAACGCGATAGCTGACGCGACGCACTTTGGAAAGCATTTTTGATTTATACTGAGTAGAGGCGCACCAGCAAAACTCGTCGCGGTCTACTGCCATGTGGCAATCGCATTTATACTTGGTAATTATTAAATTTCCAAATTTGTATTTTTCATTCTTTTTATTCTTCTTCGAAAATTAAGCATTTTTAATCGCTAAATTCTCATTATGTATATTAATTTTATTACTAAAAATAAAGATTAAGAAGGTGTATGTCTGCAGTATTGCGTATGCTTTGTGAAGGCCTAAAGAAGGACGAGATCTTTAACTAGCCATTTTTGGCAAAAGGTTCTGATTTTATCCATCGAAAATGCTTTTTAAAACATTCAATATTCAATTTTTCTGCCGAGCTACGCAAAATGAAAACAAAAATGTTAAAAAGCAAAATTGTCCACCTCAAAAAGAAGTACTTGGGTCCATACCATTTTTTCATAGAATGCATAGTTTTTTAACCGTAAAATTTTTTATTAATGATGGACAATTAACAAGAACTGTTTATAATTTAAACAATATTTATGTAGAAATGCACAGTTTTACTATTCCTTCATAAAAAGTATTAATTTTCTTTGAGGAATCAACAATAAATGTCTTGCCCATTATTCCTTCTTGTAACATTTTTGTAATTAGTAAAAGGTGTTGATTGTTGAAACAATATTTATAAATAAATTCACAGTTTGACTATTTTTCAATGATAAATTTTTTTTGCGAAGTGAGCTAAAAACGCCAAGGTCATTACGTGTATTAATCAAAGGTGTGATGGGTTTTTAGTTAGAGTGTTATCAAATTATGTTTTGTGCTGTGAATAGTATCTTAAGAACAACCGAAAATGCTAATAGTTTATTCCATAAATATCATGAGGGTTCCTGAAAAATTATAAACAGTTCTTGTTAATTGAACAAACAAGGCAACAAGGAGTCAGTGACAAGACATTCCTAGCTTACTTCACGAAAAAATAAGCCTATTCCTGCAAAAGTGACCAAAATGTACATCTGTTTATAAAAATTGTTTAAATAATTAACATTTCTTATCCGTTGGCAAATTATCATAGCAAAGAGTCATTTGAAATACATTTTTAGTTGATTTCGCAAAGAAAATGAAGCTTATTCTTGGAAAAATGGTCAAAATGTGCATTCATTTATAAAAATTAATATTTTTTATCAATTTGAACAAAAGTACAGCTAAGAGTCACTAACTATACATTTTTAGTAGGTTCCGCCAAAAAAATTGGCCCTATTTGTAAAGTAATGTTAAAAATATGAATTTGTTGATAAATATTGTTTAAATAATTACCACCTATTGTTAATTTGAAACAAGTGACAGCAAGGAGTCATTGGCAATACATTGTTGGTCGATTCTGCAAAAAATGGAGCCTATTCATTGTGACATACGAAAACTGTGTATTTGTTTACAAAATTTGTTTAAATAAGGCTGCCAAGCAGCAGATATTTTTAAGTAATCACAATTAGGCATACATTCATCTCATATTCTATATAAAAACTGTCAATTTCAAACGACTAATCATTGCAAATCACAAAACATGGCTTTTGTTCATTAATTTGTTTAAACCATTATAAACCATTTTTTTCTTACTCCAACCTGCTGAAACCTATTGGTAGATAGTAATTACACTGTCTTAAACTCTTCTTTATAGTCAATTCGCAGATCTTACAAAAAAAAGCTACATCTGAAAAGTTAGGATAAAATTATTGTTTATTTTGTTGTTAAATAAAAAATTTTTGTTCCGCCAAATCAAAATTCTAGCACCGATTCGATATACCCGAAAGCCTTACGGGCATTTAAAAAAAACGTCAAAATCCATTGAAAATTGGGTTGTAGACAGACTTTTGTCCACAAAAAGTGCTTTTGGATACACTGTGCGTACGGTGAAAACTGTGAAACGCGTCAGGTTATACTTTTTGGCAGCGTGTCGGCGACGCGCTTGTCCAGTGTCAACCAAAGCACTGCTCAACATGGTTCCTATCCTGACGCAAACGCGAACGCCCGCACGCATTTAAGGCCCATGCATGCTCGAACGCAAAACGAAATGCGTACGGGCGTTCGCGTTTGCGTCAGGATAGAAACTGTGTTGAGCA
>CAKNWT010318621.1:0-13499 GCA_932066315.1 Andricus coriarius
ATGTACCTGAAGTTCCGAACGTTCAAATGAACGAAATTTTTTAATGATAACTTTGTTAACCAGAAAAGTGCTCGATTGTCTATTTATTTATATTGAAAATAATTTATCATTGAAAAAGAATTATAATGCATATTTTAAATTGCAATTGAAACAATATTTATGGGTGAAATAGAAATGCCGAAAAATATTTCGTTCATTTGAACGTTCGGAACTTCAGATACATGAAAATTTATCTTTTTTTTTAATGGAAACTTCTACTGTTTGGTTGAAAATTCGCCTTTTTCTCTAGAAAATTAATCTTCTTGGTTGAAAATTCATGTATTTTATTGAAAACTCGTCTTTTTTGTACAAAATTTATCTTCCTGGTTGAAAATTAATGTTTTAGTTGAAAAATTCATTTATTTTATTGAAAAGTCATCTGTTTTGGGTAGTAATTTTATGTTTTTTGGTTAAAAATGAAACTGATGGAAAATTAACAATCTTTTTTGGTTGAGGATTAAATTATTTTGTTGAATATTCGTATTTTTGGGTGAAAATATCAACTATTACCTATGCTATCCACTATAATATTGTTATAATATTAATATTACATGTTCAAAACTAATTTTTTAGGTTGGATATGGTACCTATTATTATTTGGTTTATTTTTTTAAGAACAATCTGAATCAAGAAAAAGGAGTAAGCCATGCGTTTTATTTTTTTGAACACCTACGTGTAAAACCACGTGGTTCGCCCCTCCCCCACACACACATATAGACCAACGTGACTAGGGATGTTTAATAAGCCAAAATTATGCTGCCAAAATTGGAGCAATTATGCAGAGTTTATGCGACTAAAAATGGTGCAATTATGCAGGACTGTGCTACCCTTTTCTGGAGTTTAATGCGCTTTTACGCAATTAATGGAGTTTCCAGAAAATTATGCAATTCTGCAAGAATCATGAACTCAACATCTCTAAACGTGACATTAATTTTGTCTAAAATACTTTATTCTCCTATTTTCATGTGTGTCAAATGTTTATTTAGCTTGTAATAAAATGAATTACAGTTTGTCTGAACATTATTTTTCGCCCCTCAATTCAGCAATAAAATTTAATCTAATCTTGTAAATGCAAGCCGATAAATTTATATGAGTGATAAATCGAAATTTTTGAGTAGATCAGTGTTTGTATTAACATAACAGGTCTCTGTGTAATCAGTAGTCACTTTTAGCTCAAATTAGTCATTTTTGTCCAGTTTTTGCAAGTACATTTTAGCAGTGCCAGCCTTAGCATCTTTGGCGCCCTCGGTTGGCGTTGGGCGCCCTATTGTGGAGTTGGATGTGTTTGGTACCCCTATTTGCTTAAAACTATTACGGCACCCTCAGGTGGGGACCCCCCCCCCCCACCAAAGGCCGCTACAGCACATTAGGTGATGCGCCGCTTTAGGAGCCGCTCCCCTATTTACAGAAAAAATTATAATTTGTAATGTTTTTTACGTGAGACGAAATGTTAATATTTAGAAAGGAAACATGAATCGCGCATATTCTCGAGAATATATTTGATTCATAGGTTAGGTTGTTTGTTTGTCAGCTCGCAGCGCAGGTCTGGCGCAGACAACGCTTCAAACCATTGGAGCGTCGATTTGCGATCGTAGTAGGATGAGTAGAATTCCCAAACAACCTGTAAAGGGGAGGATAATGTTAAAATGTGAAACTTTTCATATGTGTGTGTGGCCCTTGCAGTCACATAAATACACGGTAGAAAATGGCCTGCTGCGTAAATCGTGACGCCAGACAGCGGGAATATGGAACAAAACCGACTTGTCTGCGGTCGACCTCCACGTGAAAGCGTTATCGAACGAGTGAGTTGATTGTTCGGCTTGTTTTGGTTCTTGCCCACGCTTTCCACGACGATTGTGTTGTGCAACTTCGAAATTCACCAGCAAGTAGCTTTTTATTGACGTAATTAGTCAAAGAAAATTCATGGTTTTGGTATTTATGAAAAGAAAAAACATGTGGGTGGCTGAAACGCAGTTGTACATGGGAAAAAATATAGTTGCTTAAAAATTCATTGACATTGTGTTATAATCTTGGATACGATAGAAAGTCAGTTAAAATGCGCAACCTTCCGTATTCAAAAAAATGATGAATCATCATATGAAAAACATGTAACTTTTCAAGATTCCAGGTTTTCCAGATCAACTTTTAGAAAATTTCCAGGACAACATTGAAAAAAATTATATTCAAAATTTGAAATCACATCAATTTCAAAGTACAGTCGAATTCGGATTTGAGCCCGGTTTTGACTGACGGACGGCTCCAATCCAGGCTCTCCGAGCGTAAACATTCAGGGCCGTCTGCACCATTTCCGGTGGATTTTCCTACGTGGTAAAAAATATTTTGAAAATTGATTTTCCAATATGGAGACAAGGGTAAACTAAATATTTAACGTAAATGAGAAAGAAAGTTTGCTGTTACACGTTAAAATAAAAGTTTTTCCTGCTTACGTACTTCAAAAGTTTGCGGACCATTGAGCATCTTGCTTAAAATGAGAGCTTTCTCTTGAGTAATCGGTTCGGATACTGAATCACCTATGTCTCTCGCTTGCTTAAACCATTCGAAGACAGCAATATCCAAAATCATATCGCTATTTTGCAACTATGTATGCATAATCAAAACACTTCAAGTGGGAATTACACACGTTTTCCAAAGTGACGCATTATGCTGTTTCATAACCAGACACGCGAAGAAGTTATTGAATATAAAATCATTTACTTTTATAAATATTAAGTTAACTGTCCACAAAAAACAGTTTTGACACTTCTCACGTAAACACTTGACGGTTTGAGGTCAGAAAACGGGTCGGACCTCTCTTTCTATCATGTGAGATAGACAACTAGGCGCGATCCTATTCGAAACGATGGTTTCGAGATCTCTCTTTCTATCGTATGAGGTGGACAGAGAAGATCCGATTGTGTTCCAATGACGAGTCATGCTTTTCGTTTCGAAACGATTATACTCTCTCTGTCTATCCAACACGATAGAAAAAGATGTTTCAAAGCCATCGTTTCGAATACGCCTGTTGGTTAGCTACGATAGCGCCACCAATTTGGAACTATTGAGTAGAATTTTGAATTTCAAGTAAATATTAACAAGAAATCTTATAGTAAACAATTAATTGTAAACCGCGTTCGATCGCACGAAATGATCCGATAGGCCCGATCGTCTTCAGTTGGCTTCAGTCCTCGCACCTCCACTGTTGGTGGACGTGAGCTTGCTATCGTGCTTATTCGCTATGCAAACGTGTGTGCTTCCCGCTTGAGAGCGAACTGACGCAACTTCGTGAGGCAGTTACCCAGGTAGGCTGTTAGGGTATAAAGCCTTACCACTACGCTCCTGTTTGTCACGCCTGAGTGAGCACCGCAATCCCCCCGCATTGCACTATTTGCAATATAATTTCCAGAAAAATTCTTGTACGCCACCGCCGGAAATGATCTACACGCTTATTTTTTTTATTTTCTCAATTTTACGAAAACAACTTTGACGTTTTTTGGGATATATCTTTATTAAATTGACATTTTGCTTTCAACCTGGGCTTATTAGACGCAGAATTTTATTAAATTTAGTGCTATTATGACGAAGAAAATGTGGAAATTTTTAAGTCTTTTCGACTATTATTTCATACTAAACGAAGTTTTTTTAAATAGAATTAAAAATAATTAATATACAATAGTAAAAAAAAGTAATAGGTAATACGCTTCTCGAGCTCATTCAAATCGTTAAAACGTAACTATTAATTCCCATTAATCTGAAATATTGTAAAATACGCATTTGTGGAAATCTTTCGAAATCTCTTAAGATAATTTGGAATCTCTTGAAAATCCTTTAAAATTTTCTTAAATCGTCAAAAACATCTTGGAATATTTTGAAATCTTTTGAAATATTAAAAAATCTTCTGGAATCTCTTGAAATTTTTCAAAATGTACTAAAACTTTTTGAAAGTCTTGAAATCGTTAAAAAATTTTCTGCAATTTTCTAAAATCTCTTGAAATGTTTTAAAAGATTTTTGAAATCTTTCGAAGCTGCTTGAAATATTTTATAATTTTTTGGAATCTTTTACAATCTTTTTCAATCTTCTAAAATCTCTTGAAATGTTTTTAAATCGTTTTTAAATTAGAAGTATTCCGTGATTTGCATTGAAATTTCTGAAATATTCAGTTACTCACCGAAAACCCACAAAAAGCAATGGAGGTTACATTATTTACAAACAAGTTTATTTATTAATTCTTGACAGAAACAAATTAAATCGAACGTGAGGGCTATCCGACAATAAAATATTGCAGTAAAACAGCTACAAATAAGCAAATACGTGAAAATATCAAACAAAAATTGCACGTTACATAGTTTGAGAATGAATTTATGTTCTACTTGAAACCAATCTATAATATTTTTCGTAGTTTTGCAAATATTTGATAAAAAGTTTGGTCCATATTTCGCAATATGGACTTGTTTTCTGGAGACGAAATATGTAAATCGGATTTTATTTTAAGATAATGAGAGATATGAGTCTCTATTATTAAAATTACGATTCGGGACAATTTTCAAAGATAACAATGTTGATTTATCATGACAAAAAGTACAGTTTATTCAAAATCATGAGTGGCCGGGACTACCAGACTCTATCTTAATTAAAAAAAAAGATACATATTTTAGTTTATAAACTTTTCAAACTTCAGTTACGTTAAAGAATGGTGGTGAATTATGTGACCTGTGATACATTCTACAGAATTCACCTTCGATGGCGACTGCAAGAGTAAAGTATGTGAAAGAAAACATTTCCGCATTTTATGCGACATGCTATATTGTTGAATTGTAGGGAATATTCCTCTCAAGTTTGTATGGAGAGATTGTTCTTCAGAGTGCTAATTCACGTTTACTTTTAGATTAAAGCCTTGACTGACGTTCTCAAACAACAGTGTTTAATTTTCTAAGTTCTGTATGCTTCTTTGCAAATATTTGCCAAAGTTAATCTGCATTCAAGGATGTCGAACTTATTATTAACTCAGATCGCATTAAATTCGGAGCTACTATTTTTAACTGCAGCGGCATTAAGAAGACTTACATTAAATTATTTTAGCACTTAGCATATATTGCATATGAAATCGTGTAATTATTGATTGTTATTATACACGGAAAAAAATGTTTAGTTCAAACAGAAAAATACTGAAAAATCAAATCAACAAAAGTAAATTGTGTGAAACAGTATGTTTTGTTTTTCAAATAGTCATCTGTAGTATCTCCAATTCATGGATTTTCATATGTTTGTGTGGATTTCGTGTGTGTGTCCCATATATCATACGAAATTGAAACGTCACGTGGAATTTTTTGTTCAGTGAAAAAAAAGCGAAGAAATTGTATATAAGTTGGCATCCAAGTTTTTGAAAAGTATAAAAGTTTAAAAACCAATTCTACCAATAATCCCACTTATTTTTTTTTAATTTACGTATTCTTAATCTTTGTAATTTTAAAGGAAACTGTGACATTAATTGTAAATTTCAAATCTCTCTTAATATTATTCTTATTTAATTAGCGCTACATTCAGACTTACAACATTTTACTTTCAGGTATATAATATCTTTATTTTACGAATTTAAGTCTGTGAATCATTAATAATAATAGTAAAAATAAATTTGGCTGCAAATCCTTATTTTAAAGATTAATTAATAGAACCCGATAAGAAAATTCAACTATTTTTTTTGTTGCATGTTCATTCTTTTTTTTTATATAAAATTCCTTTTGTTTTGTTGAAGATGCATAATTTTAGTCACAAATTCATCTGTGGTTGAAAATTGAACTATTATGTTAAAAAATCATCCTTTTTTATTGAAAATTCTACTAATTGGTTAAAAGTTAAACTACTTTGTTTAAAAATTCATTTTTTTTAGATTTACCTCTTTGGTTGAAAATTCAACTGTCTTTGGTTAAAAATTCATATTTATTGGTTGAAAATTCAACCTTTTTGTTGAAAATTGATCTATTTTGTTTGAAAGGTCAACTAATTGGTTGTAAATGCACCTGGCTGTTTAAAATAAGATTTTTTGTTTAAAATTCTTCCTTTGGATATAAAGTTCATCTTTATGGTAGGGTAGGGTGGGGCGAGATAAACATAGGGGGTAAGATAAACCAGTCAATTTTCTCGCAATCTATCATTTTTTTGGTAACTGTTCTTTGCACTAATATCGGGAAGAACGTTATCAAGCTTCTTTTTAAAAAATTTTCGCTTAATGTTGAATAAATTTGAAAAAAAAACGAAAATAAAAATTTTAAGACCTGTATTCTGCTATTTTGTATTTGTTTAGAAAGTTCAAGAATCACACAAAATCACATATTAGATGTTTTTCCAGTGGTTATTTAGATAGCTTATCCATTAAACTTTATGTTTTCAACAAATTTTTATATAATTGTAAAACAGAAATAGGTGAAATTTTGATTTTACTGGCAAGTGTCATATGGGGCGGAATGAGCAACTGTTCTGGGGCGGTATGAGCCACCTATTCCTGTGCATTAACCTAGCCTCTCAGTGTAGCAGTCAGTAGGTTAAGATGCAGTGTTTTATTGCATCAAATTGTGCAGTGTCTTTATTATGGTGCAAACGTATAAACAACTAATCTTGTCGAGAAAAATGCTCAGAAAAAGTTTGACAGCTGCACTAATTATGGGTCTGTATTATAATATAATCTGAGTTGCTGGCAACCAGAAGCGAGCACTATTTTTCTGGTATATTTCTTAAGTAACTTTGTTTGAAAACTCGCGAAATGCTATAAAATGAGAAAAACATTGTTATGGTTGAAAAATACGGCAAACATATTTAAAAAACGGTTTAAAACCCCAGTATATATGAAATTCAGTGTCATGTAGTGGACCAGTCTAGTATTTGGGAGTTTTCTTACGGTAAAATTTAACTTTGACTGAGACAATGTACTCAAAACATTCAACAAATGGTTATATTTATTTCTGTGAAACAATTATTAAAGACATGTAGATATAAATCGTTTTTCTATTCACTGTTTGTAGAGATAGTAACGGTAGAGGTTGGGATTAAGGATTGCATCATTTTAACGTTAAATGCTTTAAATGTTCTGTAAAATTTTTGAAAAATACGTGTAAGATATGTTTTTGTTTTATAATACTCTAACTTAACAATATTCTTACATATAAATAATATATAATAAGTCATTTAATTAAGTGGTTCATCCCGCCCCAGGCATGGGGTGGTTTGAGCCAAGCACACTAATTTTTTATTTTCGTTTCTAATTCCGCATATACTTTTTTATTTACTTTTATCTTGGCAAAATTATAATTAAGAATGTTTAGAGAATATATATAAGGACTTACTTTCAAGCAATGAATTAGCATATTTTAAATACTGACGCTAAAAAGACAACTATGTTCATCTCGCCCCACCCTACTCTAGAAAAGTCATCGCTTTTAGTTGGAAATCCATCTTTCCTGGTCAATAATTAATTTTGTTGTTGAACAATCAACTGTCTTTTAAAAAAAAGTGTCTTTTTGAATTGAAAATTTAACTGTTTGGTTGAAAATTCAACTATTTTATTAGGAAATTCAACTATTTGGTTAAAGTTTAACTTTTTTTTGGAAATTTGACTATTTAGCTTAAAAACTGAACTCTTATCTTGAAAATTAGTCTTTTATTTGAAAATTTATCTCTTTTGATAGAGAACATTTTTCGATTGAAAATTCATCTGTTTTATTGAAAATGTCAGATACTTTGACTTCATATCTTAGGAATGTAAATCGTTTCGGTATCTATATTAATTTTATTTAAAATAATTTCGCCTTTTTCGTGAAAAATCACTCTTTCCTCTATTTTGAGAGCATTTTGGGAGGCGATGTTGGAAAATGTTACAAGATTAGAATTCTGGTCTTTAAATATTGATACATAGTTTTTTTTTTTGATGGACAAAAAAAACTATTACACCACACTGGTCAACAAAAATAACATCAAAAGTCACTTTAAATATTAAATGTCAGCTTTATTATATGAATTCTGATGCAGAGAATAAGAGGATAGAAAAGAATCAATAGAATTTCATACATCAAAAATGTAATTGTTGTGGCTCAAGCAAAAGGAAATGTGGAAACATTTATTTTTACATGTTTGTAAACAGAACCTATTCTGATGCGTAGTTTTTACACAAGGATGTTAAAAAAAGTATAAGGCAACATTAAAAAAAGGCATTTCCAAATGCTTAATATTTGAAATAATTGTTCTAATTTTAATTGAAATCTTGGGTCAACATGTTAGGTTTGATCGTTACACCAAGACCCAATTAAAAACCCCGATTTCTCAGTTGATTTTTTAGCATTTAATGATTTCATAAGTGGAACAGTAATAATAAAATTCTTTTTTTATTTACAAGTGATTTTGTGGCATTCGCACAATGAGTGAGAGTAAAATTTAATGTCCCTCGATCTATTATGAAACGATAATACGTATTTCTGGGGTAAGGGGGAAGGAACTATTGTTGTATTACTCGTGTATCCTTGAGGCAGGTATCAGTTTCAGATTCATTCAATTCCGTTTCACAAGAGAACCATGACCTTCCTTAAACCGGCTAATTCAAGATCAAAGTCCTTTATTAAGTGAATAAATGCAGGTGACTGGTTAAAGGTATAAACACTATAAACCTACTAACCTGTAAACTCTTCAAAAATGGCCCAGGGCTGAATAACCTTGAAGCAGGTATCAAGATTAAGGACCCTTTTGTCGTAGTGGACGTATTGTATACATATATACTAGGGGTGTTAACAAAAAAGACGTCCCATTTTTTTGTTCCTTTTGGGTTAAAAATGAAGCACGTGGAAGGTGAAGTAAATCGGACAATATTTAGAAGTCGCTCATCGCGAATTTTCCTGCTTACACGGTAAAATCATTTTTTCTCGAAAACGGTAGATCCCAACGGAAAATTATACAGAATATAAAAGACGCGGTTCATTAAAATGAGTATTTTTTGTTGACGGTTTTTTTTTAATTATGCATACTTAAGGAGATTGCGATGAAAATTATTATCAAGAAGCTTTAATCATCTATCCCAGTTATTGAATATATATATATATAATACATTTTTTATATTATATAATATGAAGTAGCTGTGAATTCGTTCTCGAGTGTTTCCACTTTGTATTTATAATTATATGGTGCTCATTTCACGAGCACTTTGCTTCCCGTTAGCGAATGTATTTGCTGCCTCATAGAGGAAGCATTAGTGATTTTTTAAATAAATAGACAAACTAAAGTTTCCATTTTAATCAACTTAAAAATATAAATGTACAAAATTACAAAATAATACAAACAATTTTAAAAATATAATGACAAATCAAATTTTGTATTTGAAATAGTAATTTTTCGAGCTGGAAAATGGAAGGGAAAAGTTTTGTCAGAATTATTTTATTTGAAAATTTATGTTCAAGTCTTTTCTATTCATGCATCAACTTTGAATTATCTCGATGAAAAAAGTTTTTCTGTTTAAAACAAATATTTCAAATATTATAAATGAGTATAACTTCCTTACTCTTCAATAAAGTGTATTAATATTATTGGCCAATTGATTTGCCTCGAATCAAGGAATTTTATACAATTTTGCATCAATTTTGAATCATGTTAGTGAAAAAAGTTTCACTATAGAAACCCGTTTTTTCAAATATTATGCATTACCATAGCTTCCTTACACTTCAATAAAATGTGTCAATGCTAGGTCAATGGATTCGTCTTGAATCAACACAACTTTTCTATTCTCGCATCAACTTTAAATTATGCGAATAAGAAAATCTTTAGTGTGAAAATCGATTTAATAGTATATTGTACAACAAGCGGGATACAGCGTCGAATACCAACGAACATGAAGTTTGCTACGCGAGCGTGGCAAATCATGCGAGTTGGTATTCGACGTATCCCGCTTGTTGCACAAGATGATTTCCTCAACCACCGCGGAGGAACGAGCGACCACGTTCACTCAGTAGAATCTAGTTGCGATGCGCAGTTTCATCGAGAAGGGGTAGATTGGGGATGCGCATGGGATTACTTAGTTCTCTAGAGGACTAAATCCCATATTACTTCGTTGTAACGTCACCAATCGAGTAAAGACCAACTTCGATTCTTCTGAACGAACGTGCAAGTCGCAAGTTCCGGCGCGGGTATTGTGGATAAAATATATTAATTACTATAGCTTCCCTACTCTTTAATAAAATTTAACAATATTATAGGTCAATCGATTCGTTTCGAACCAAGGAATCTTTCGTATTCTTGCATCAACTTTGAATTATGTTAATGAAAAAGTTTTACTATGAAAAAACGATTTTTAAAATATTATAAAGTGCTAAAAAAAATGCTATAACTATTTTTAGAAATCCTTCGATCAGTTTCAAGATGTTACTGGTGAAAATAAGTACTTCAAATTTCATCAATTTATCTGCCACCGTTTTTAAGTCATCGTGTTCACAAAAAAGTGTGACTTCCACACACACACACACATCTGGAAAATTGATTAGAACATTGTATTAGACATTTATAAATTGTGGAGAGCTTAATTAAACGAATTTAAAAATGTTCAAAAATGTTACCATTATAAAGCTTCCTCTATGAGGAAGCAAAATGAAATAGTTCATTTTTGGTTGAAAACTTATCCTTTTTACGTTAAAAATAAAACTATTTGGTGGTAGAAAATTAATCTTCTTGGTTGAAAATTAACCTTTGTATAGGTTGAAAATTCATCTATTTAGTTACAAATTCAACTATTTTGTTGAAAGTATAATTTTTACGAAAATACAACTATTTTGTTAAAGTCATATTTTTTGGTCGAAAATTCAACTGTACTATCAAAAATTCGTCCTTTTGGATTGCAAATTCATTGTTTTGGTAAACAATTAATTGACCCGCCGGATGCAAGAACCAGCCCGACGCTCGAAAACGCGTAAATGTATTGTCCGATCGTCTCAGAAAAAGAAAATTTTCAAAATAAAAAAATCAATTTTTTGAAAATGTAGAATTGTAGAGAATTAGGATATGAAACTTTTTCCTATTAGACTTTTTGTTAATAAACCTTTATTTTTAATAATAAAAAAGAAATATTGAATAGAAGTTCCTCCCTGATTTAATTAAGTTTTAAAACTTAAATCGTTTTAACTCGGTCAGATATTATCGAAATGAGTTCATATTTGCAGAACATATTCAAAATACTCTAGCGATGCCTAGGAAATCTTAAAAAAGTTAACAATCGCTTATTGTTTAATAATATTTAATTGCGCAGCGAGGTCAATCGATAATTGTGTTTTATTAGTTTCGTCGGTAAAAAGTATCTACGTAACTTCGACTTTCGAAAAACTTCCAGTGAGTGATTTGTTCAGCAAAGTTGAATGAAGTTTTTTGGAAAGTCTCATATCGATTCGTTGAAAATGTACTGAGATATTCAGATTTGGAAAAAGTACTCGACGTCTGCCCGCGCTGTTAGCTAATAAGTCGCGAGGACTGCTCTGTCAGGCAGCGTTCTCGGAGTTCAGTTTGGATTTTTTGTTAATATTTTGAAAAGAGGTAGGAGAGAAATTAGTTAACTCTATTCATCCTTCAAACTGTTAATTTTAAGATAGGCCTGTCAACTATAAAAAATAATGTATTTTTGGAAAACTCATTGTTTTAGAGAAAGTTTTTTCCAAATACTTTTTATTTTTAGACATGAATTTATTGCAAATTTTTATTCTAAATTGGTAGATTATTTTTTGCATCTAATAATAATTGAGGGACACTATGCAATAACGACATATAGATCCGATACACAGCAGCGTTCACTCCTGACCAGAAATCCAAATTGAACAATTTAATTTTTTAAACGTATATTACATGAGAGATCTGTATACCTATCTCAATTTCCAGCGAATCTCTTGAGTTATTAAGAAAGTTTATACTATACACACCTAAAATTGGACTTGGTTTAAATGCAGTCAAAATAAGAATTAAAAATATTAAGACTTCTTTTATTCTAGGTTATTAATAAAAAAAACAGTTTATTTTTTACTATTATGATTCATATGTACCTTATTTTAGACACAATTTTTATACGTTTTAATTATCATATTTAAACAGAACTTTTTCAAATGAAAAGAAGGAGAAGTTCATATTTTCGAGGATATATGATACTTTATCTTTATCGTATGAGCCATTTACTTTCCCACGATTTTTTCCACAATTTTCAATATTTACAAAAAATATAGTGCCCAGGTGTAAAGAAAATGGACACGGACGTCTGGAAACTACTATTTAAAAAAAAAAGTAAAAATTGTGAACAAAAACTGTGGTACTCTAAATTGCTCTTATGGTAAAGTATCCATGCCCTTTAACTGTTAAAAGGAACAAAAAATATAAACATACTATACGTACTTCATTTTTAAATTTTTTCTTAATATTTCTAGCCCAATTTTCTTCAAACCTTGCTCGTTTTCTTCCCTGGGAAGGACCCTCCGATTCATTTTCCATTACAAAAATGTGAAAATTAAATTAGAAACTTAATTTTAATTATTACTTTAACTGTAATAAAATAATGTTGCTCCAAGTAAACACTTTTTATGTAAAAACTACAATGATCTTTTTTATTTTAACGTAAAATTAATTGTTTTGGCTGCTTTTAGGATAACATAAGCTGGAGGTCATTTTGTGGTCATTCAACATACTTACCAATTTTTCTATTTTCTTTATTACCTAGTAAACATCAGCATCGTGCACACGAGGAATACTCAATAGTCTTTAAAATAGCTTTTTCTTTTATTATACGTATATTATACTAATTTCTCTCCTACCTCTTTTCATAATATTAACAAAAAATCCAAACTAAACTCCGAGAACGCTGCCTGACAGAGCAGTCCTCGCGACGTATTAGCTAACAGCGCGGGCAGACGTCGAGTACTTTTTCCAAATCTGAATATCTCAGTACATTTTTAACGAATCGATATGAGATTTTCCAAAAAACTTCATTCAACATTGCTGAACAAATCACTCACTGGAAGTTTTTCGAAAGTCGAAGTTACGTAGATACTTTTTACCGACGAAACTAATAAAACACAATTATCGATTGACCTCACTGCGCAATTAAACATTATTAAACAATAAGCGATTGTACACTTTTTTAAGATTTCCTATGCATCGCTAGAGTATTTTGAATATTTTCTGCAAATATAAACTCATTTCAATAATATCTAACCGAGTTAAAACGATTTAAGTTTTAAAACTTAATTAAATCAGGGAGGAACTTCTATTCAATATTTCTTTTTTATTATTAAAAATAAACGTTTATTAACAAAAAGTCTTATAGAAAAAAGTTTCATATACTTATTCTCTACAATTCTACATTTTCAAAAAATTGATTTTTTGATTTTGAAAATTTTCTTTTTCTGAGACGATCGGACAATACATTTACGCGTTTTCGAGCGTCGGGCTGGTTCTTGCATCCGGC
>CAKNWT010318630.1:0-15758 GCA_932066315.1 Andricus coriarius
AAAATCTACTATCCGAAAAACTTCAAAATAAATATGAGCTGGCCTTCGAGAAACTTGACAAATGGAGAAAACAAAACTAAACAGAAGAATTTTTGGACAGTGATCATCATCAGTATCAAAAAACATTCACATGAATTTACATGAGTAGCAATAGTCGAGTGCCAGTTCCTATTTACTGCATCTGATAAGTCACCCAAGTTTGCATGCATATTGACATTTTAAAAATGAGCTTTCAAAGAAATTTTCTAATTTTTTTGTACCGAAAAATCATTAACTTTTGACAAATTCTGGAAGTTCTTAAATATGACTAAACACTTTTCGAAGGGAAAATAAAATTACTTCTAGAGCCATGGGCATTTATAGCTCAACATAGAAAAATGGTCATTTTTCTCCTATCCTGAAATTCAAAATGTTCTAAAACATTGCTTTTTGGTCCTAGGAATTTGTGAAGACTTATCATTTTAGATTAAAATTGATCTTCGCTGAAAATTAAACTATTTGTTTGAAAATTCGTATTTGTTCGTTGAATTCTACTCTTTTTGATTTGGAATGTGATCATCGTCTGTGGTTGAAATATCAACTATTTCCAAAAACCACCCCTAGCACTTTCAAGAAAACAATTCCCAAGCGTCCCCATGCAAAGCAGCCATTACAATCTTAAATTAAAAAAAGTGATACAATTTAACTTCATAATAGATGAAGTTATATCCTAAAGCCGAAAATAATATTCATCAATCATCTATTACAGGTTTGGGTGGGTAAATGATGTAATGTTATTTTGCGGATGGAGACATCTACTACAGTCTTAAAAAGTTGAATATTCTGATAATTAATCATTTTTAAATATCTTGGCTGTTTTGCGTGGTGACACTTCGATTTGTTTCAATAAAAGTGCTGCGGCTGTATTTTTGGCATAGCTGAATAATAGCACAGGGCTGAAAACACAGCCTAGAGTTTTCTGAAGGTAACTTGTTTGAATATTATTATGAGGTTGCCAAGGTAACCTTGAGTTTTCTAAAGTTTACTGTGTGACTATTTCCAACTGTGAAATTTAAAGACTGTTTTACATAGAAACATTTTGGAATTGTTTCGTTAACGGTACTAGGGGTGGATTTCGCGTGCTTTCAAATATCATTATGGGGCTATGAAAATAACCTTGAGTTGTTTTTTAAGAAAACCTACGTGATTGTTTTAAACATAAAAATTGTATAGTTGTTTTACATAGAGACATTTTGGAATGGTTTTGTTAAACGTGCCAGACGAGGTCTTTTGCGGTCATTGATATTGGATAATGGTCGAACATGTTTTCCATAATCACTAAGAGTTTACCTTTTAAGGATTTTAAGGAACTTATACATATGTTCATGTGGATTTGTAATTAGAAAATCTTATCGCATTGAGACCTGCAGTGCTAGGAGTGCTCCATCTGTGCACAGATGGGTCGGTGAGGACACGGATGTGTACAATTGGGCACGTGCAAAATGGCTCCGAACAGATTACATTGCTAAAATTTTGATTTGCATAAACCTTAGAAAAAATTCACCTAAAATTAGAGGTATGTTATATTATTATATTCACCAATAGACTTGAGGATAAAGGCCAAGGATAAGACCAAAGTACAGACAAGCCTCATCTTTTCGAAAAAGAGGAAAGACTGATTGAAGTATTATTGAATAATTTAATTAGCAATATAAGTATTAAATATTCTTGTGCTTAATTAGCCTATATAATCTATTCTATAGTTGTTATCTTTTAGAACGAAGGCGTCAAACTCAATTTTCTGAGATATTTACATTTGATAAGAGTCAGTTTCAACGGATAAAATTTGGTTCCACATTTCTTTAAAACTAATGTCACCACTTACGAAATCATTTATATTCAAAGAAAAAAATATGGCTTTGCTAATGAAAAAATTAATAAAAAATGAATATTTTGGGTGCAGACGTCGCAGCTCCCTTTTAAGGTCTTGATACCTCTCCTCCGTTTCCTTGTCCTTGGCAGTGATGCTGTAGTCGACTGGAGCTGAGAATTTGATCACGAATATAATTCGTTTCACGAAGTCTTGGATAACAATGTCAGGCCTCGAGTGTGCAATGGAGACTGCTGTCCGAAAATCGTAGATCCAGAAAATTTGGCGCTTCTCGTTTTAGACAATTGACTATCTTGAAGTGTTCGGCAGAGCAGGGTCGCGGCCAACACCGTAAGAGCGACAAAGATCGTAATAATGCACTGTTAGGGCCGCATTATGTCTGTAGATATACGTCGTTCCTGCAAGGGTGGTACTCTGCGGCTATCGCTGGGAACTTCTTGATATAAAATGCGGTCACGGTATACTAACAGGAGGGATAGGTTGGTGTACGGCAGCGATTTTTTTTTGTACTTTGCAGGTGGAAAGAGGATCCTAGACTATGAAGAAAAAATATTGGGCAAACGTTCACATTTTGGAGTTGAAATAATCCCTTCCATATTTTTGAGTCTTTTAGTGGTTTGAGAGTTAACATTGTTTTGTATTTATTGTTTTTACACAAAATTGTTCTAATTGATGCTGTATTACAGTATTAACGTGAGTTGTAAAAACACTTACCCTATGCAGAATCATAATTTAGGAAATCTACCCCTAGAATGCTTCGCCATATGACATATAGTTTAAGATTTTAGACATTGTTGCTGCAAGCATCTTGTTTTTAGTGTCATTAGTGTTTTTCGAAATAAACCCTAAATTAGGTGTCGTCCACTCCTTCAATATTATCAAGGAATAAGAAATGTACTTATTAATATAACATTGCTGTAAGTAATGGGTTAGAATAATTTGTTTGTACAATCAATAATAATATAACTTATTATTTTCTAAACGATGGCATTTGTTCTTATATTACTTAACCCCTGTTACGTAAAAAAACTCTAAAAAACTGTTTATGCTTTGTTTAGCAGGCAATTTTAATGATTATGCATAAAACAGACCTGTTTACAGAATTTTTATTGAGGTTCAGCCTCGTACATATTTCTGTTGAAAATTGTACACACATGCACTTTTCCTTACACATATCGTCCCTTTATCCCTTATTGCTCAAGGCTTTCGACTTACAATATATCTTCTACGAAATAAAAAATAAATGTACCAACAATAAATGAAAAAAAACGAACAAAATATTGTTTTTCACAAGTTGGGTGTATGATATGATAAAGGCATTATCATTTTGGCATGCGTAATAATAACCGCGCATACATGCAATTTTTAGGCATGTATATAAACCGAAAAAAAGAACATTTGTTCAGTTACAAATTTGCTTGTGTTTCTATCGTATAAAGTATTACTACATAAAATGATAATCAATCCGTTAAATACAATATCGTTATTGACAATAACGTTCAATGCGAAAAAACTTGGCATTCAGCCTTCAGAAATAACACCTGATCAAGTACATCTATACGATGTAATAGAGGATATTATAAGGAGAAACATGTTTGATTTCTCATTTATTATTGAAAATGTAGTTGCCTTACAATTTGGTTACAGGGATAGTCAAATTGACATACAACCGATTGAAGATGAAAAACAAGAAGAAGAAAACAATTATGGTGCAGTACCTTGTTGTTTATATCAAGAGGAGAAAGTCAATTTTGACTATAAAAAAGAAGCTGTTGACTGTTGGAATTCTGAAAAGAAAAAAGCATTTATCTTCTAGATTCTTTCATCAAAGGTTCAAGAAGCTTCGTTCAGAGCGACAAATGAGAAGATGGCAAGAACAAGACAAAAGTGGTGGTGACCGAGAAGATATACGAAGATTCACGATATAGATCTTCGAAGATAAGCTTTACAAAATAAATGTCACAAAATTTATATCTGTGTCATCTTTACATGAAACTAGAGATATAGAACAAGAATGCGATGTTTTTAAGAACAATGTAAAATCAGAAATTCTGAGGTATGGGAAAAGCAAAATTTTCAATTCCGATCAAAGTGGCTTCAATTTGCAATTACACAGTGGAAGAACTTTGAGCTTTCAAGGGACAAAAACTGTGGAAAATATTGTTCAATCGGTTTCCTCAACCACGCACAGCTATACAATTCAGCCAACCATATCTGCCAATGGAAGATTATTTTCACCCCTTTTTGTAGTTTTAAAAGAACCATCCGGACAATTGGTACCAAGACTAAAATAAGGACTTATGAAGGCAAACAATATTTATTTGCAGGCCTATAAATCCGGTAAACTTTCTTTGGAATTGCTTCAAATTTGGCTTCAAGATGTATTTTTCCCTAATCTCTGACACTACTATTCTTTTGAGGTCTGATATTAACTGATATTTAGGAACTGATATTAGGAATAACATTATAAAATTACAGTCCCTCACACATAATCAATTTTCTTCACCTAGATTTATTGACGTATTTAAATATTCTTGGCATAAAAGCGGATATACAGAAAATAGACCTCCACATTTTGACAACCATATAGACTTTTGTTTAAGCAAAGATATGGGACCTTTTTGTGATATTTGCGGTGATTTTGCAGTAATCACATGTGCATGGTGCAAAAAGAGGTTGTGCCTAAAACAATTTTTTGAAGAATATCAAGAATATCACTACTGTGAAAACTTCATGCTTTGAAAATCGAATGATATTGTTTCTTTTCAACTAATCTTTCATTATTTCAAAAAATTTTAGATTATACTTAAAATTAAAATAAGATTAGAATTTTATGCGCAGTCTTGCAAATTGTGAAATTAAAACACACTTACCATATCACACATTTATTTTTTATTTCGTAGAAGATATATAGTAAGTCGAAAGCCTTGAGCAATAAGGGTTAAAGGGACGATATGTGTAATGGTAAGTGTATGTGTGTGCAATTTTCAACGGAAATATGTACATGCCTGAACCTAAATAAATATTCTTTAAACAGTTCTGTTATATGTATAATCATTAAAATTGCCTACTAAAAAAACATAAAAAGTTTTTCAGGTGTGATTTTTATAAAGCAAGGGTTAATTAATATAAGAACAAGTGCCATCGTTAACAAAAAATCAGTTATATTATTATTGATGGTCCAAAGCAAATATTTTAATCCATTATTTACAGAAGTGTTATATCAATAAATATATTTCTTATTCATTGATAATAATAAAGGGACGGATGGCACCTACTGTAGGGGTTATTTCGCATAACACTAATGATTCTTAATGGAATTTAATATCAAAACAAGATGTTCGCAGCAACAAAGTCCAAAATCGTAAACTGTATGTCGTATGAAGAAGCATTCTAGGGGTAGATATTCTAAATTATGATACTCTATAGGATAAGTGTTTTTACAACTAACGCTAATATTGTAATACATCATCAATTAAGCCAATTTTGTGTAAAAACAATAAATAAAAAGCAATGTTTCCTCTTAAAACACTAAAAGACTAAAAAATATCGAAGGGCCGATTTCACCCCCTAAATGTGAACGTTCGCCCAATTTTTTTTTTTTCATAGTCTCGGATCCGCTTTTCACCTCCAAAGTACTCAAAAAAAATAGCGTCGGACACCAACCTAACCCCCCTTGTAAGGTGGAAATGACACCGTCCTGACATGCGATGGTGAAATTTCTCAACTTCTGCCTTTTTTACTTCGGCCAATTTTCAAGCCAAGGGTCTCAGCCGCCTGCTCCGCGGCTTTGTAAAGGGACGCTCCTTTATAAAGACACTGGAGATGCAGATGTCCGCATCCGCCTTGACGGCGTGAGGTGTATAATCGCGGAACAGACGAATTGATATGCAAGGTTTTATGCATGATCTTACGTGTAGTGATATCAAGGGTCGTAAGCTCGTTCTTCGTCCTGTGAACCACCGCAAATGAGTAGAGTAGAAGCGGGACGGAAAGCATGTTAGCCGCACATACCTTGTTCAACGCCGACAGATTTGAAGACCAAATCTGCCGAACAAGATGCTTGTATCTGCTTCGGAGCGACTTTTTAACTGATGTTACGTCCTCAATTCGGCTTTGAGGCACACCCGGGTATGCATAGGTCTCTCCAGTGTTAAGATGTCTAATAACACTTATATCCACAAGCTCAGGGTCCTTGGGAACGCCAGCAATCTTTCCTTTCTATAGATGATTTTGGACACATTTATCCATTTCAAAGTCCAATCCCAATCTCTCCTGTTTACTCCTTGACGATATTTATAGCAGTTTGAAGTTTAGTTTTACCAGAGGCATAGATCTTCAGGTCATCCATATACAATACATGAGTGACCTTATGCTCGCGATGATTAATGCCACCACAGAGGTATCGAGAAGAATTTCGTAGTACGAGAGATAGACGGAGAAGTGTGATGAAAAAAAGCAAAAAGCTCATGGCATCACCCTGAAAGACACCCCTGTGGAAGGTCACGTTTTTCGTTTTCGCACGATAATTTCTAGATGAGATAGTAAATCTGGTTTTCCAAAGGGGCATCAATCTTTCTATGCATGTCATTATGTGTGGATCCACCTGCAAGCTTTGCAACAGACACATTATAAGTCTATGAGAGGTTGAATCGATAGCTTTCGGGAAGTCAATTCAGGCCATTGATAGGACGCGCTGATGGGCTGCAGCGTCTTTACACACGCATCTGTCAATCAGCAGGTTCTCTCGAACTTTAGCTACACCTTTTTTGAGCTACGTTGTTCGTACATCTTTTGCCAGACAGGCTCATTTCTTCTAGCAATCCTGTTGTTCAGGATGGCTGTAAAGATCTTATACAGTTTGTTTAAACAAGTTATTTGCCTGTAATTCTCTGAGCTGGACAAGTTGCCTTTTTTCGGTAGGACTATAGTGCGTCCTAACGCCAGCCACTGCGTAATGGGCGTTTCCGACTTTAAATATGAGATGAATATGCAGGCCACATTTTGGTGTGTGGAAGTAAACTCCTTCCACAAGAAGTTCTTGTTACCATTTAGTCCTGCATCTTATGAGGTTGTCGCGAAGCTCCTTGAAGCGGATAATATTATCAGTATCTTCTTTCGACAGTGAAGGTGCATTTCTAATTGTAATAGGTAGTTTTTTCCAAAAAAGAGCTCCACGAATAATACAAGATATTTGCATTATACAAATGCGGCGAGTCTGCATTTTTAATACTGTTTTCCTTTCACGGTGTTTGGAATGTGTCAGTTGATCTTTGTCAATAAAATCCAAAGGTTAAAAAAATAGTGCGGAGCTTCATTACTGAATAGACTATAAAGCAAGTTGCCCATACAAAGTTTATTTCTTTTGGCGATGTTAAAAAGTCCTGATTTTTCTTTATGCCGAACGCAAGCATTATCAAGCTTAACATTTAGGTCGGATGAGGCTTTCAATTAGGAGGATAAGCGCTGGAGTAGGAAGTAATTCTTTATTCCAGTTAGGCCGTTATAGGACTCTAAAGGTTTTCTTCTACAAAGGGAATGAGATGGCAATCGATGCAGAGAGAAGGTAGGGTTGCAATTATTTCAAGTGATGGAAAGAAATGAAGGTCCTGTCATTATACCCATATTTTTAGCAGGGTTAAGAGTGAGGCTACTTGTCAAGGCCCACTGCACCACCAGATCGATATCTTCCAGAACGTTTTGAAGTAAGCTCTCAAGAGTGGCAAAAGGCTTGGAGAGGTAAAGCTGAAAGTCGTCAGCATATTTGTGATAGTTGCAGTATCGACGTTCGCTACCAAGTTTTCAGAAAGATTACTAAGATAAAATTCAAACCATTTAACAACCATATTTGAGAGGTGAAGCGATTTGAGCATAATCAATAGTAGATTATGGTTAAATGTATCAAACGCCTTAGGAAAATCAAAAAGGTGAACAACCATTATTTTCCTTCTATCCATTGCCACTTTAAAGTCAGATGTTACTTTCAGTGAAGCTGTAAATGCATGATTCCTGGCCAGAAACCTAGATTAAATTGAGTCCATTAAATTTTTAGTTTAAACATGTGCCGTAAGTTGCTGATGAACAATGCTTTGGAAAGGTTTAGGCAAGGCACAGACGATCGATATATGATATTGTTAAATATTCCCACCTGTAGTGATGCTTTATAGATGTGCAAAAGAATAGGGCCAATGCGTGGTAAACCAAGGCGAATTATTTTTATTGAGATACCATTGGAACCTTGAGCATTCGATTTTATTTTGAAGAATTCTTTAATTTGGGTTTCTTGCGATATGTCAGAAAAGAATAATTTAGTATCTTGAAAAGTAGAGGGAACTAAGGAAGGGGTATGTGTGCTGTTTCCAAGGAGTGTGGACTTTTTGTGGTAAAAGCTTTTAAAAGGTTTGCACGCGCGAAATTGTTATCAGGAGCCAGGTGTTGTTTTCATTTTTATTCTTGTTTTTAATAGAATTGTAATTATATCAAATGCATGAATCTACGTTTTCTTTCTCTTTCTTTTATCAAATCTTCAATATAAGAAGTGATCTAAGGAGTGGACTTCTTTTTTTTTGCTTTGAGGGTATGGAGAGGCGCAAATTTCTCAACGGCTAAAGATAAAAGTGTGGTTAGACAAATCCCCTTTCTATTTATATCCTTTTCAGTACAAATGTATTTCCAGTCATAAATAGAAAGGTGCTCAAGAGATTAAAGATTGAGTGTTGAGTAAAAAAAAATCCCCTTGTCTAGATCGTCAACAATCATCAAGTCGTTCCATGTACTATAAGAAATTTCCTTTCATTCAAATAAGTTTTGTTTTTCAGTGTAGAATGATCCGTGTTGTGGATTTGTATAAAAGAGACCTATAGATAATCCGGCGGAGAACACATTAGGTATAAGGTCAAAAATGTCATTCTTAAGTTGCCTGCATTTTAAATATTTTTTCATAATTTTGCCCAACTGCGTGAAAAGGGTGTTCTGGAAAGCTCTGAACCTTCGCTATACGAATATAAAATAAGAAAGTGTGATGCTTTGAGCCCAAAACCCGGCCTTATTGGTCTTCGAAATCTTAATAAAAAGAGCTTTCTGAAGCACTATAATAAAATACTGTCATAGTGTAACATATTTAAATTTATTGAAACAAGAAGAAGACGATATTGTGAATCTTTTAAACAGGCTCAGTGGCGTATATATAGGGAAAATGACGTCTATGACAAGTACTGAAATTGCCCTCCCCCTGTCCACAAAAAGCAAAACAATTACAAATAACGCCCGTGTTTTTTGATTTTCATGTTAGTTTTTCACATAAAGTAGCTGAGCTACGCGGAGAGTGAGGGATGAGGAATCAGAACTACAAAATTTTTAAAAGTTCTTTTCCAGGGTGGTGTATACTACACATCTGGGAAAATATTGCGCTGTATTTCCTGACGTAAGTTTTCCCCGGCTGTAGCCAAGAACATTAAAAATAGCTAAAAAATTTAAATTTCAAAAAACCTGATATTCGTGTTTTCGTTTTCATGAAATTATCTTTCTCTTTATATAACAGTGAACTGTTATATAGAAAAAGATAATCTTAATCATTGAAAACCTGTTTAAACAAATGTTTTTTTACATTTTTAAAATATTTTTTTAATGAAACAAAGGAAACTATTGAATAGTTTTTTTAGTAAGCAGATTCGGAATTGTCAGGTGAAATCAATTATTGTTAAATTTTTATTATTTACAGTTGAGTATCTTGACAAGTTTTTTCATCAAAAGTTTTAAATTTCAAACCCTTTTCATTTTTCATTGTTTAAGTCTTTTAAACTGCATTTTAAAATTCTTGACATTGAAAATGTTGAATGAGATTTCACAAAAATAGTTATTCTATGATTTTAAGAATTAAAATAATATTATTAATGATGCCATTTCTAATAAAAAACATTATTTGTAACGGAAGAATTTTAAAACTTACGAAAAACATTTATTTCAACAATGTTTTTTGCAATTATATTTTACATTGCTATCGCTTCTTACACTTTTTTGAAAATTAGTTGTATTTTAATCAATCGTGGCTTAATTTTTTGTACAAAAAATTCTCTACAAATCTATTGTTTGCGATTTCGAAAATAAATACTTCTACGGCTGTAATAGTTGAAACCATTTTTAGAATATTTTATCGAAAATACCAATAATTCATTACCATTAAAACATTTTTCATAAATTGGTGAAAAGCAACAATAAGATAATATTCAATTACAAAAAATACTCAAACTACTGATAAAATAATTATTTTTTCTGATTCTTAAAATAAACGATTTTAGAATTACGCATTGTAAACTAAATGGTATCAATAATGAAAAAATTAACAAACGAACTTAGGATTAGAAAAAAATTAAAAGCGAAATTATCCTGAATAGCATCATAGCATGTGGTACAAAATTCGTGATATTTCAAGTAATTGGATAGGTGAAACCACCCTACAGTGGATAATGCAACCTACAATGGATAAGCATGAATTGAGAACACAAATAAAAGAAAAATAATTAATTTTAATTCTAATTTATGAACACTAATAGTGTCTTAACTATTAATTAAATTAAATTAATCATTTTACATATATTAATAGTTTTAATTAATGATCATCCACTGTAGGTTGCATTATCCACTGTAGGGAGGTTTTCCCTACATTTTTCTTTAAAAAATGTATAAAGGTCCTAGTAAAAAAAAACTCACTGTCATTTTTCGGTTTTTCCCGGACTCGAAAAATTTCCTGCCTTTCCCGGTCCAGTGGCCATCGTAAAGAGGGAATTCAAAATTACAAAAGTCACTGTTTTGACCTTCAATTTTGAAAGTCCTATGTATAAACTTTGGGTAACAATAAAGACTTTTTCCTTTATTCTTTATTATTAACAGTGTGAAGAATTGTGGTTTATACACGTATTACTTTAAAATAATTTGCGATTGAGTCTTTAAACCCTATTGGACAATACGCAATTTCTTCTGCGGTCAATAATTCAACCGCGCCGCTGTCTATGTTTATTTTCGCCCGTTCTAACCCGAAATGAATAACAGGATCAGGTTTATATATTCCACGAAAGATCGTTTGTCTGTTTGATGCTTTTTTCAGCATTGCACAGACGTCACCGGTAGGCGTTGATAATACAATTTGTTCTTCTGTTGGCATGGGCTGAGGGGCATTATTTGTGGTTTTCAATAGAATTCGTCCATCTTCAGGAAAAATGTATCTTCGAAGTTCGAATACGCGGCTGGTATTTTTGTGGGGAATAAGTCGAATAAATTCAAGTTCTTCAAGTTTAAATCCAAGTATGCGAGAAAAAGTTGGCCTGTTAGGAGGAGACCTGGACCTGGCACGGCGAGGAGGCTCGGCAGGTAGATGGGATCCGGTAGAAGAATAAGGCATAGCAAGAGAAAGACTCGTGTCTGGAGAATGTCTGTCAGAAGAAGAAGAAGCAAAAGGTCCACAACGATAAACGCTACGATTAGGGTCGTCATCAGGCCGACACTTGGACTGTGAGCTTAATTCTGCAACAAGAAATAGAGAAGTATAGTTTCTTTAAGTACACAATCATATGTTGGTATACCATGAGTTGTAAATGTGACTGTAATAATTATCAATGTATTTGTCAACATGTTTGTCAATACAGAAAAAAATTGGGGTTTCTGGTAAAATCAAGTTTTGGTTCCAGCAAAGGAGAGCTGCATAAAAAAGAAGCCGACCTTGCTGAAAAGGAACTCAAAATTATTAATTGTTTCAAGGGTAACCAAAGTATCAATTCTAATAAATACTTTTTATATAGAACTCATTTTTGGCCTCGATTCGATCGTTTCGAAGATTTTACAAGTTAATGATGCAACTTTAACATTATAGTACAGATTGAATATATTTCTCTAAAGTTTGGAAAGTTTTCACTAACAAGACAAGAAAATCGAAAAGTCGACAAGAAAATGCACGGAAACTTTCACAGAAATGTAGAAGAATGGTTTTTGTCGAAGGAGCAAACTTTTGCTTTCCTCAGATCATCAGGGCTTAATTCAGGTACAGAGGGTCTCATTTTCGCATGCGAGGACGGTGTAATTTCCACCTTAGTATACCGCGACCGCATTTTATGTCAATAAGTACCCAGCGACAGGTGCAGAGCGTGTCATGCACACGATGAGTACCTAGAACATATGTTATCACTTACGCGGGAACGACGTATATCTACAGACATAATGCGGCCTTAAGAGTCCTTTATTACCATCTTTGTCGCTCTTACGGTGTTGGCAGCGACCTTGCTCTACAGCACGCTGCAAGGGAGATAGAGTCAATTGTCCAAAACGAGAAGTACCAGATTTTCTGGAACTACGATTTTCGGGCAGCAGTCTCTGTTGCACACACGAGGCCCGACATCGTTCTCCAAGACTTCGAGAAACGGACAATATTCGTGATCGAATTCTCGGCTCCGACCGACTGCAATATCACTGCCAAGGAGAAGGAAAAGGAGGAGAAGTATCAAATACTTATGAGGGAGCTGCAATGACTGTACCCAGAATATTCGGGTAAAGTAATTGTCCTTGTGATCGGTGCTCTCGGAGGTGCGAAACTATCACTCGTTCGTAATTTTATCTTGTCTTGTGACCACCCATATTTCGGTCGCGCCAAGTGGCCATAACACTGAATTACCGCAGTTATACTGGAAGCCGGCGTTATACGAGATTACCAATCACAACCCAAACAATTGACTCCCACATCAATCGTATGATTTTTTCGCTCAAAATAGAATCCGTGAAACCTTCAATCATCTTCAATTATGTCACAAAGTGTTATAATTGTAAATCTTCGTACAGTCAAAATCATGAGGAAAAACAACCAAAATGCTACCCCTCAACGTAAATGAAGAAATGAAAGAAGGGAAACAAGATTTGCTGCCCCAAAAAGTTGAGGATAAATATTAGCTGGCCTTCGAGATATTTCACAAATGGAGAAAACAAAACAAAAGAATAATATGATATTATTGTTATTTGTCCACATGGTCAATAATCAATATTTTTTTGAATATTGATTATTAAAGTTGTGAAACACAACTTTTTAAAGTTGTGAAAAAATCTCTCTAGCTCCGCTGGGATTTGAACTCCAGGTCTTTCAGATTTCCGTTCTGATGCTCTAACCTTTTACAACTTTAGATCGTCTTTTACATCTTTAATAATCAATATTCGAAAAGAATATTGACTATCGACCATGCAGACAAAAAACATTAACATCATATTATTTACTGTAATTCACTGTTCAAAAAACATAACATCAATTAATAAAATCACTCCCATGTTAGAATATCTTGCAAGGACATTGCATGACGTCGAAATTTAACTTGTAGGAGTTGTGAAGAAAATTTCCTGGTCCATCCGTAGCTTAATTGGTTAGAGCATCAGACAGGAAATCTGAAAGATCTGGAGTTCGAGTTCCAGCGGAGCTAGAGAGATTTTTTTCACAACTTTAAAAGTAAAAGAATACAAGAAAATATTGATTATCGACCGTATAGACAAAAAACATTAACATCATATTATTTACTATAATTCACTTTTCAAAAAACATTACATAAATTAATAAAAACAGAAGAATGTTCGGACAGTGATCATCACCGTCATGGAGAATAGGCATAATGAGACCAAAGTAGTGTAACCGAAAACGAGCAAATTTTTGTCGTATGAAAATAGTTACAATGCTTCCCGTTCCTGTGTATGGCGCTGTTGTGGCACGCGTATTAATGGCAGCTGCCTATGTTGACATTTTTCATTATTTATATTTGAGACATGTGATTTACATAGATAAATTGTTATTTACATAAAAAAGATTTAAATAATTTAAATAATATTATTCATCCCGAAACATATTTTTTTGAAGTGTGTGTAATTGCAGTGATCCTGCAATGGACGAGGTAGGTACTTTTGAATTTGAATAGAGAATAGTTAAGTTTTTTAGATTTCAACGTTAAAGTCAGAATTGTTGTATTTTATAAATATGAGATTTTTCACCAGTTTGAAATGCACTAAAGGTTTCCTTTAGAATTGAGTTTCATTGTATTCATAACCGGGTTTGTATTTTTCTTTGAGCCTTGAGGTTATATGAGGTTATATTTACACGGACCATAACGGCAGCCATCTATACGCGTAACACACTAGCGCCGCGCTAGAGAAGATCTAGCATTTCGATGCGCTTTTGTTTGTACATTCGACAGAAAAATGCTCGTTTTTGGTGAAGTCAATATACAGGACTTTGGGCTCCTTATGTCTATTCTCCATGATCACCGTTATCAAAAAACGTTCATTTCATAGGACGCTCTTTCACCATTTCGGTAAAGGGCTATCTAACGCTCACTTTTCTGGGGGGCTCTAGATGCTCTTAATATGGTGGTTTTGAATAAAATATCATAAATCACCCGTAGGGATACACATGTATTTACGCGGAGAATTCAATGTTACATGGTTTTACTACTCGTCCTGCGAACATTAACCTCTCCGCGGTAAAGACGGGTGCCTAGCGCTACTTGGGGGCCGTTCAAGTATTACTTAACGCACTTTAGGGGGGGGGGACGGAAATAAAACTAAGCATTGTAACATAAATGGGGCAGGGAGGGTGTTCAAAGTCGATGTTACGTAACGCTCCCTTCATGACCTTGAAACCCATGTATTCTTCAAAATCTTGGTTTTTTCCTGTATTTGATAGAAGTTTGAGTTCAAACATTCGCGCTTTGAGTTGCAGCGCTTTCGTGATCATTTACACTCGTTTATTATCGCTCAGCGGCGTAGACCAATAATAATCGCAGTAGAGAAAAAATGATTTGAGAACATAAAATCTAAGCTTGACAAGACTTTTATTTATCTTAAAAATATACATAATCACCGATTCCAGCATGTCCAACCAAAACAATCTCTATTTGAATTTATTTAATGCTTACAGGAAGTGTTTTCCCAACAAGTGTGGACAAAAATCTCAGGAGAGGAAATGGGATAAAATCGATCTTTAAATATTTTGATTAAAATCCTACGTTATTTCGATAAAAATAATACTGACGAAACCAATTAATTTCATGAAATATCAAAGCTTTTTGGTGTTTGACAACTGTCTCCGTAAATTTACGAATACAATTTTCTTCTGTAATTCTAAAGAAATATTGAATAAATTAGTAAATGTGTCATTCCATATTATTTTTTACGTTTAAAAAATGTTTATACTTAAGTATTGTATAACCACGTGAAAAAATTATACGGAAAGCGTTTTGCGGAAATTCCACGTGGAAATGCCATACGGAAATATTTCAAACATTTCTATAAACTAATTTTGGACTAATTTTGACTTCCGATGATGAGCTGCGCTCTCGGAAATCACACTCCGGACATCACACTCTTGCACCAGGTATGCGAAAAACATCTTTTTCGAAAACATTATGCTACCCCCGTCGAAACCTTGCACCAATTGTGGGTTCCTTGAGGACACGAGATTGGACCGATGCACCAGATGTAAAAAAACACATATTCTTCAGGGAAGTCTGGTTTTTACAGTACTACTGGGTACCTAGAGTGGGTTCCTCAAGGACACGAGATTGATCCAATGCCCAGTTATAAAAAACACATCTTCTTCGGGGAAGTCTGGGTTTTAAAGTATTTTAGGGTTCCTGGAGTGGGTTCCTCGAGGACCCGAGATTGAACTGATGCTCCAGGTATGAAAAACACATTTTCGAGGAAGTCTGGTTTTTACAGTATTTTAAGGTGCCTGTGGTGGGTCCCTCGACGACACCAGATTGAACCAATGCCCAAGGTATAAAAAACACATCTTCTTCAGGGAAGTCTGGTTTTTACAGTACTACAGGGTACCTAGAGTGGGTTCCTCGCGGACACGAGATTGATCCAATGC
>CAKNWT010318632.1:0-22746 GCA_932066315.1 Andricus coriarius
CCAATATGAGAATGTCAAATGTTTTGATACATCTCGATCAGTTTGAAAATAAATTTTGTTGCAAAATTCTCGTATATTGTGTTGTTAAATGTCATATCGGCTCTTGTTAAATACTGAACGATTTCGAATGATATTTTCGGAACCTCTCGAAAATGGACAATGCATCTTCACTAGGGTGGCATACAATTTATTTCTTCGAATTTTCAAGCATACCGCCCCCTTTGTGCGAATCCACCAAAAAAATTAATATGTTTTTTAAAAATGATATTCAGAGGTTCCGGAAGGCCCATTAAGATTAACACGTATTTGCCATAAGAAAAAAGACGTTTTGGTCAACTTTATTCAGAATCATCAATATTAGATGAATCGAGTTGAAACGCAACATTTCTGTTTACAATTAGCCATAGAATACGAATTAGAACTTCTTTTTTGCGGTCTTTACATTCTCATTCTAATGAGAAGGTATTGGTTTTATGTAAAATTTGAATTAGTCGGTTTTCATTACATTTCCACATTTTAAGACTCCCTGAGCTAGAAAAAACGATTTTTACCAAGGTGTCTGTCTGTAGTCTGTCTGTCTGTAGGCACGATAACTTTCGAAAAAATAAATCAGATTGGATTGAGCTTGAACAAAGTTTTTCCAACCCTAAAAGAAATGGACATGTTCGTTAGCCACCTTTTTTTGATAGAAATTCAAAAAGTAAGAGCATTTTCAAAATATTTTAAATATAGTTTTCTATTAATAAAAAAACACTGTTTGACCAGAAATGAAATTTTCGATTTTTTGGTAGCATTTTCAGTATGTTAAACCAAAACTGTTTCTTAAGCAATTAAGCGTGATTCTTTGGACTTTAATACAAATGGCTTCTAATACATTAGGTATTACTTTAT
Source organism: Andricus coriarius (assembly GCA_932066315.1). Classification (NCBI taxonomy): domain Eukaryota; kingdom Metazoa; phylum Arthropoda; class Insecta; order Hymenoptera; family Cynipidae; genus Andricus; species Andricus coriarius. Next base: position 892 of record CAKNWT010318632.1, read on the forward strand.
ATTAATAATTAGATGTTTATATTAATTGTTGAAACCATTTATTATTGTTTATAATAATATTCTCCTATAGTAATGATAGAAATTTGCAGTAGTAATGCATTCGAATTAACAAATATAATTCTGTAAACAATTTAGTATTATTTTTAATAATATTTACTTCGAATAATGCTAGAATGTTGGGGCTTAAAAAAAAAATTCAACTTTTCGTCCACTTTTCACTTAGAGAGGTAATAATTAATGCAATTTAGAAAACATAATTTCCTAAACAAATTATTATTGTTTCTAACTATCTTCTCCTTTAGTAATGCTAGATAATTGTAGTTTTTTTCTAAAGATTTTAATTTTTCTTCCGCTTTTGATTTAGCGTGATAATAATTAATGAAAGTTAACAAAAATAAATGTATTTACAGTGTATTACTGTTTATAACTATCTTCTCTTAGAGCAATGCTAGAAAGTTTCGTTTTATAACTTTTTAGTTAGGAACAATTAATAAATATTAATATTAATTTAAAGGAAAAGCCTATCAGTAACTACTTCAAGGAAAATTTACATTCAATATGATCCACATAGAAAAATTAAAGAATATTAAAAACATTTGTTTTATTTCAGAAAAGTATATTTACAAAAAAGAAAGAAATAGTTTAAAAAGTTAATAACTAAAAAGCCAAAGCAAAGTTAATAATTTCAGAAAAAAACCGAAACTTTCTTGCATTAATATAGAAGAAGATAGTTATAAACAATAATAATTTGTTTAAACAATTATTTTTGTTTAATTGCACTATTTATCACCTCACTCTGAGTGAAAACTGGACAAAAGTTGAAAAATTCAGAAAAAACCGCAACTTTATAACATTAGTCAAAGAGAATATTATTAAAAATAATGGTAAACTTTTTAAATAATTATTTTTGTTATCTAGGATTAATTATTACCTCAATTTAATTGAAAATTGGGCAGAAAGTGGAAAATTTGAGAAAACACTGTAATTTTCTAGAATTATTTTATCATTCTTTATTTTTTTATTACTTTATTTCTTTATATTATTATTATTTTATTATTTTAATAGAGTATTATCATCAATAATAATAAATTCGGAAAAACCACGACTTCTTAACTCTATTCTAAGAAAAAATTGCTAAAAACAATACTAAATTGTTACAGAAATTTCTCTTGAACATCTAATTAATACTAGAAAGTAATATTTTAGATATTAGAAAAAATTTAATTGTATTTACGAAAATGGAAAAAATATTATAATTAGCGCCAAAAACTCGCAAAAACCAATTTTTCACTTATGGGGTTTTTGTAGGACCCTATAAACATACTTATATGGGGTGAAATTCTAATAGTAATTATTGATTTGTCTTATATAGCAAATTGTGAAGATAAATGAATGATTCATCTAATATTGACAATTCTGAATAAAATTAACAAAAACGTTTTTTTTTTCTTATGAAAAAATTTAAATTAGTTAAACATTAATTCTTCAAATGATTCTCTAAATATAATATAGTGAAAACAGAATCACTAATTAAATTTAGTAATATTTTTTTACTATGGATCAGTAAAAAAAATTCACTGAAGCTAATTCTTTTTTGATTAAAAAACTTTTTAAATCCGGATTAATTCATTAAAATTGAAATTATATTAAAATATACAAGAAATATAAATCATAATTATAAAAATAAAAATAATTATATACTTACACTATATATTACCTGTTTAAATTATATTGAATTATATTGAGTATTAGTTTGGGAGTGAATTAAAAGTTGATAAATAATAACAACACCCCATATTTTACGACGGCTCCCATCCGAGTCTAACCGAGACAACCGCTACTTAACTTCGGTGATCGAACGAGAAGCCTTAAACATTTCCATATATCCAAGCGGGTATAATTAGGATTTCAAACAAGAAAGTTTGCAGTGGCTTGTATTCCAATAAGAAACAAAAAAGAAAAAAATTCGTCAGCAGAAGTAACATGAAACTTTATAAATTTAAAAGCTCCACATTTTTTACATTTTTGATTTGCACATAAAATTCATTTGAAAGCAATAAACTTTTTAGCTGACACTCTTCTTATTTTTCATTTAAAAATTATTTCAAATTATAAGAATCCGCCTACCTATACAAATTTTTGAGAAATCTAGAGAAACACTGTCGATGTTACTAATTTTTTTATCATTTTGACCCTTAATTAGCTAGAACTTGAAAACAAAATAGTTGAATATAACTGATAATCAGTAAAAAATTCATTGGAGCCAACCGCTACTTTATTTCGGTGATCGAACAAGAAGGCTTAACCGTTAAAGGACACTTGTGGTCACTGTGACTCCAGGGATTTTCCGATTTTTTCCGACTGTCTACTTTTTGTAAAGTATTTTTTTCAAATAGTCGAATTATAACTGAGGCTTTGGAAATATTTTATTCCTATTTTGTACTGTTTCAACATCACTCATGTTTTTTTCAGCCAAAAATATCGTTTACTTTTGATCTGGCAGCTATTTTAAGTCGGTGGGGTCAGTGAGACCCCATGTGTCCTTTATGGAATTATTCGAGGATGTATCCTTTAATGATTGAAAATATCTATATGCCAAGCTTTTCAGTTAACACCCTTTTATTTTCCAAAAAATAAAATTGAAAATACTACATACTTCTATAGATAAAAGTTTTATTATTTTTCAAAGCTCTCCAATTTTTACATCACTTAAATTAACTACAATTCCATTTGCTGAATTTTCTAAGGTGGATTTATTGCTTTCAATAATATAACATTTTGCGTGAAATTCCATAAAAATGATTTTTACTCCCCATTATTATACTATTAGTTTGCCACCAAGATGCAAAATCTTTTCAACTAAGAATAATGATTTTTTAAGCCAAATTGTTAAATTTTTAACGAAAGAAATTAATTTTAGACTATACAGTTGTATATACAACAAAATAGTTGCATTTTTAAGCAAAAAAGGTGAATTTGCAACAAAATAGTTACATTTTTAACTAAACAGTTAAATTTTTAACCAAATGATGGAATTGTTAAACAAAAAAGCCAAGAAGACGAAAAAATATGAATTTTCAATCCAAATACTTTAATGTTCAACAACAGCAAAATAAGTTATTAACCAAACAGTTGCATTTACAACCAAATTGTTGATTTTTCAAGCAAAAGGGACAAATTTCCCACAAAATAGTTAAATTTTTAACCAAATAGTTGCATTTATTTGAAGGTAGTGGAATATTCAATCGAAAAGAACGAATTTTCTTTTCAAAAAGACGAATGTTCAAGAAAATACTTCAATTTTCGATTAAAAAATATCCAGAAATTTTTAAAGATGAAATTTTTTGTGTGGAGATAGCTATAAATATTATTTTAAATGACATCAACTAAATATCACGCTGTGCTTGAAAATATTCGGCTCACAGCGCCTGGTATTACTGCCTTCTTTTCTGTCATTCTCACGATACTTGAAAAATCAACATAAAGCTTGTTTTGTTGAAAAAGGATGTATCTTACTAAACCCTTCGTATACAATTTTTTTCTTAAATATAGTCAAAATTGCAACAAAAAAATCACACCTAAAATGATTTTTGAGCAAAATATAAAATCGAAAAAAAAATTTATTTTTATCTTATAGCTCTAAACTTAATCAATAATGGGAATTATGTATGACAACAATATCCCTAAATTTCATGAACCTAGCTGAACTTGTTTTCGAGTCATCATAAAAAGAGTAATTTCTCATATAATGGATATTTTTTTGAATTTCATCTTTAGATTCCTGAGGTAGAATTATGTCCAGATATATCAAAAAATTAAGTTCCAAAATTTTCATTGTTACAAAGCTTCCTCATTGAGGCAGAAATTTTATTATTTTTTAAAGCTCTCCAATTTTGACATCAATTAAATTAACTCCAATTCCGTTTGCAGAATTTTCTGTGGAGGATTTATAGCTTTCAATAAGAATGATTATTCGCTAACGAGATGGATTAAAACGACAGCGATGTAGAAAAATGAGCACTAATTTTACTGGAATTGGTCATCCATTTTGCGTCAAATCAAAGCTCATCAAAATGATTTGTACTCTCCATTGTTATACTATTGGTTTGCCACCAAGATGCCAAATCTCAACGCCAGTCATTTATCAAAACTGTCTAGATGAATATTATTGAAGTTAAAAATATAATAGACGCCAAAATATAAACGACAGATAGTATGAAATTTGGTTCTCATGAAAAAAAAAAGTTCTAACCTCGGCCAACTGGCATTGGCACGCCATTCAAGAGGATTCTCGCCCCGTCAATGAACCGGTCCTCTTCTTCTCTTCCGGGCTGCGAAGAGATACCTTTATTAATTTATGACGACGCAGCGACTTTGACGACCGTCCACACACGGATGATGTCTTCGATATTAGCATAGTCAAAGAATAGAAAGAGAGGATAAGACAAGAGAAAAATGAATGAAAAGAAAAGATACAAGTCAGTCAAAACAAGCGTCGACTTTATCTTAATGTCATTTTTATAGCCATTATAACTTTAGATTCAAACATTTGAACATTATGCTCGAGATCTCCGGGAATAATAATACCGAAGCATGAGAGGAATTCGAGCGAGAACTTATTACAGATCGTTTTATCGGTGAGTGAATTATTCAGAACAACTTACTTGATGATCTTCTTTCCATTTTATATCCACTTTAATTTACATGTTTAGTAGACATTATTCTGATTCATTGATCATCCTACTCGATCAAAGGTTACATTTACTATATTTTAAATAACAGAATTCATGGCCCAAAATATTCTCAAAACAAGGGAAATAGTGTAATTTTCGAGACAAAAAAATAAATTTTAGGCTAAACAGTTGCATTTACAACCAAATAGTTGAATTTTCAAGCAAAACGGATGAATTTTTTTCAAAGCAGCTGAATTTTCAACCTCATAGTTGAATTTTCAACCTACAAAGATAAATTTCATCTAAATGATCAAATTTTCAAACAAACAAGATCCCACTTCAAACAAAAACAGTTGCATCCTTAACCAAATAGTTTTCTCTTCAAGCCAAGAAGAGGAATTTTGTAGAATACAGTTGAATTTTCAACCAAGAAAGATGAAATTTCAACAAAGAACTTTCCTACAAAAAATTAGGAAAAGTAGGCACAGCGCGCCTACAACAAAGGGTTTCATAGCCTATTAGGACGGTAATTATGTCGTTTAAACCTATCCCTCCCATGCTTTCCCTCCCCTATTTCCCCTACATTCCCATCCTCAGTTAACACTCCCCTTCTCCTACTTCCCTTTCCCCGCCATCACTACTCCACCTTTACTGAACCTCATTTATAATCATTTCCCCTACTTTCCCTCACTTACACTCGCTTCCACTACTTCCTATACTCCTCCACCCCTTATTTTCCCTCCACTCACTTTCTCTCATTTTCCTACATCCCGTTCCCTCATTCTCCCTCACATACCCTACTTCCCCACTCATTATTCCCCCTGACATCCCATAATTCCATGCTCCCATTTCCTCTCATTTATCCTGCTCCCTCTCTTCCCCTCCACGCATTTTCCCTCACTTCCGATACTTCTCCACCCCTTACTTTGTCTCTTTTCCCCTAGTTATCCTCCTCTTATTTCCTCTCACTTCCCCATCCCTCATATTACACAATTTCCCCTCCTTTACCTACTACCTCTAGTTCCCCATTCCCAATTTCCCCTCACTTCTCCTTATTGGAAAAAGTACAACGGATAGATGCATTCCCGACCGATACTGTAAGGGCTTCTGCTCAGGGCTACGAAACCCTAAAAAGATGCATTTTAATCCAATAATCAAGTGTTCAGGTATCAGAAGCTCTGGAAGCTTGTAGAGTGTGTTATTCTCGTGTTTGCGGCGACCGATACCTACAAGTATATACTTCTTTGCAACTGTAATATTATTCGTGTGTGATTGGGTATGAACAAGAGAAATCATGGGTGCTAGTGTGTAAGTGTGTGTGAGAGAGGGGGTATTCGTTCTGTGTGAAGGGTGTGAAGATAGTTCGTATGTTGTGTGAGGATGAGTCAGATAGTGCAACTGTATGTGAAAAGGGTAAGTAACGGTGTAGGAGAGTGAGTAGGGGTGGGTGATATGTGTAAATGTGGGGGGAGGGGTGTTAAGAGTTTTTTTGTGTGTGTTTAAGTGTGTTTGTATGAAGAGAGGATATGATTGACTATGCTGGAAGAGATTGTTATGTGGGAGGATCAGGGGGTTTGTATATGGTGTTACCAAGTAGGGGTGGGGGGATATGTATTCAATGGGTGAGTAAGTACAAGTCTCAGCAGAAAGAGAGGGTATTGATGAGTGTGATTGAAAATGAGGAAGAGGGGTAAGTGTAGGTTGAAGTTAGAGATTAGGGCTAATTACTTTTGTGTTACATAATATGTGATGTGTGCGTGAATACGTGTGAGTATTAGTTTGAGGTTTGGAAGTAAATGAGTGTTAGCACAAAAAATGCTGTGCATTTGTCAGTGTGCAAGGTGATTAATATACTGTCTGTTGGTATGAAGATGATTGGTGTATAATAATAATAATAATAATAATAATAATAATAATAATAATAATAATGCTTATAATCTAATCTATAATATATATAATCTATATCTATAATCTATAATCTATAATCAATAATAATGCTTATAACAAATTTTGATCAGCATCACATCTAGGATTATTCCCCGAAGTTATAACGAATTTGACCAAAAGGCTTTTTACTCATATTTTGTGCGGGGTCCAAATTTATAACCTACAAAGATTATTTTCAACCGAATAGTTAAATTACAAAAAAAAAATTAGGACAAAATTTAACAGTTACATTTACACCCAGATAGTTAATCTGTCAAGCAGAATGGACGAATTTCCAACCAAATATTTCGATTTTTAACAAAATGGTTGAATCTTTAAACCAAGAATACGCATTCTTTAGAAGACAGTTAAATTTTGAACCAAGAAAGATTAATTTTGAACCAAGAACTGTTCTAGTTAAAAAAATTAATTTTAATCCAAAAGGATGAATTTCCTGCCCAAAAAGACGAATTTTCCAGAAATCAGTTAAATTTTCGGCCAAAAATAGTTTTTTTTTCACAAAATAGTTAAATTTTCAACAAAATAATAAAATTTTCTACAAAATATCTACATTTGTAAACAAATAGTTAAATTTTCAACCAAACAGATGCATTTATTACCGAATAATTAAAATTCCAAGCAAAAAAAAATGTTCAACTAAATGATCGAATTTTCAATCAAAAAAGATTAAATTTCAAGCAAAGGAATTTTCACCGAAAGAATGGAATCCTTAACCAAAGCAGATAAGTATTTAAAATACAGTTGTATTTTTAATCAAATAAAACATCAACGTTATACCAAAAGGGATGAATTTTCAAAACCAAAAAGACGAATTTTCAACCAAAAATGATTTTTCAGTTGAAAGAGAAAATTATTTTAATCAAATTGTTGAATTTTCAAGTCAAAAAGGGCAATTCTATACAAACATTCTAATTTTTAATCTGAAAATTTGATTTTTTAATAAAAAAGTTTATTTTAAACCAAATAGTTTAGTTTTTAAATAAAAACGATCAATTCTCAACCGGAAATGCAATAGTTAAATTTTCAGTTCAAAAAATAAATTTTCAACTGAAAAGGTAAATATTCAGCTAACAAAATAAAGTTGTAACGAAGTAGTTCAACTTTGGACCAAAAAGATTAATTTTCTACGAAGAAAAATCGAATTTTCAACAAAATACATGAATTTTTAACCAAATAGTTGAATTTCTATGTAAAAACGATGAATTTTGAATCATAAATTAATTAATTAAATTTTCCGTTAATGAAATTAATTTGCTGCCAACTACATAAAAACAAATTATTTAGAAACGAAAATGAAATAGTTAAATACTCAGTTCAAACAATTATTTTTCAACAAAAAAAAACGAATTTTCTAGAAATTAGTTTTTCATCCAAAGAGTTTAATCTTCAACTAATAAAATAATTTTCAACAAAATAGTTCAACGTTCAACCAAGTAGTTGAATTTTCAACTAAAAACTATCGGTTCCAACCAAAACTGCAATAGTTCAATTTCCAGTTTAAAAATTAATTGTCAACAAAAAAGAGGAATTTTCAACAAAATAGTTCAATTTTCAATCAAAAAAGTAAATTTTGAGCAAAATATTTTAATTTTTGACTCAAAACTATCAAATTCCAACAACAAAAATTTGATTTTCTGCTAAAAAGGACAAATTTTCAAGAGTGTACATGAACACGAATTTTAAACAAAAAAAGTGAATTTTGTAACAAAGTAGTTGCATTTTCAACAAAATAACTATATTTTCAACCAAATAGAAGAACTTTCAACCAAAAAAGATGAATTCTCAACCAGAAGTATAAAAGTAGACTTTTCAATTAAAAAGAATTAACTTTCAACCAAAAATAGTTGGACTTTATTATTAGGTTGTATTAATTCAGTTCGTATTTAGGCGAAAAAACGAGGAAAAGGGGAATTATCTTGAAAATATGGGGAAAAAGAGGAATTCTTTAAAATAGCGGGAAAGTGTGGAATAGGAGAAAGATTGTGAATTCTGTAACAATAATTACCTTCTCCAATTGCAGAATGATTTTATATTGCTCTCATCAACTACTCTACTTTGAAATATAAAGAATTTATCAGTGGATTTCCATTTTATTTCAGATTGAGACAGCTCACACTGAAAAAAATTGATTATTCCATGTATGATCTTAAATTAAAAAATTTGGAACAGCAATCTATAGAGATTAAACCACACAATCTGGAGGTTAATTTTAAAAATCCTGGATTATAAAACTTTATATCTAGATTCTACGACTCAATAGCTATAGATTGCTGTCCTATATTTTAAAATCCAAGGTCAGAAACGGTATAATCCATTTTTCTGAGTGTAGTCATATACATAACGCTCGTAAACCTATATCGTCTAGGCTATTGTCACCCAACGACCCAGCTGGTTTGTTGCAAACATAAAATCGTTGCGCTCGTGAAAAAGAAAAAAAATTGCGGTTTTGCCCGTTACAAGAGAAAAAGACGTAGAAGTAGGTAATGGCGACCAAACGATCGGTTCGAAAATGGCGAAGGTGCGGAAATGATTAATGGGTCGAAAGAACGTTTCAACAACAAAGTCGTTTCTCGAGTAGACGTATTAGCCTAATGTATATGTATAAGTGCACTTATGCGAAAAAAGACCAGCCTATTCTTTAGACTAACCCGTATCCAAATGCGATGTCCCACTACAAGTCTACATATATACACAATGTATTACGTGGTCAGTTCTACTGTCCACTTTGCATAATGTCAACAGACATACATATCTTTCTGCCAAGCGTGTGCGAAGTTTCTTTGACGAATGTCTACCACCCAGAGAATTACTCTCATATTTACACTTCATGAGTCAGAATCTTACCAATCTGATGCTAAAATCGGAGATTCTCTAAACGGAGGTGTTTCCAGTTCCTGTTATCAATATCAAACATGTATATCGTCTGTCAACATAATGCGATGAAGATACTGAAAAAATGCCTTTTTGTCTCATGAAACTAAACCGGTGCAATCACCGATTGGCTGGAAGACGTTGTCTTTAAATCTGTTGAAATTCATTGACACCCTTGAAATATCATAAAACCGCTGCTCGACGAAATCATGTTGTAAAAGTATGGAACTAAATTTAAAGAAATAAGGGATTAAGTAGGTAAGAACTCGAAGCTGCGAAAGCCACTTTGCAAAATACTGTCCTAATCTGATTTATGCAAAAGGAAACATTGATGACTCTAAGTGTCCGTTGCAGTGGAGCTGGACACTGGACCAGTCTCTGATTCATTTCGAGTCTCGTTTCTTCATATATTAGTCCACTTTGTATAAGAGAGCGTTCGTAAAGTCGTGCAATATTTACCCCGTGAACGGCATGAGCTCTTTGTCAATACCCTTGGAAACCAGTCGGTCCATCTCATCTGAATGCTCCGAGTCCTCAAACACGAGTTCTTATTGCTATGACCACAAACGTGAGTGATCAGAAGAGCTTATGCCAACGTTAAGATTAGGGGAATGTTTCATGTAGGGCACCTTTTACCAGCTAAGTTATATGCTTCACTTTGACTTTTACGCAACATTCTTCCTTTTACGAGGATACTCACTTTTTTTTGTTAATACGAGTGCTTTTTAACACAAATTCACAAGACCAACACGATCCTAACTGCATGTTCTGTTTGAAATGGAGGGAAATAATCTCGATCCAGTTGAATCGTGTTTAATCTTCAGAATTAAAATCAATTCGATTATTTACACCAGTCAATTGTTATCTCTACTCTCTAAATCCGCATTAGTAGAAATTTTACTAATGCAATTAGTAGCATTGTATCTGACTGTTAAATTAGTAATTTTATCAGTTTCTACTAAATGAAATAATAAGATTTATGTTACTTAATGAATTAGTAAGGGTATTCTACTAATCTTCTTAAAAGTGCCGACTTACTAATTCAATGAGTAGCATTGAATTGCTATGGAAACATAATTTAATAATTTTTTAAATACTCTCTGCTGGTTTTTGAGTTTTAATTGAGAAACTATAATGTTTTCATAATTTATATTATAAGGTTATATAGTTATATTAATAATAATTGTGTATGAACGATGCAATATTTAAAACTGAAACGGTATTGGGATCCGCTGCGCTGCAATACACCATCTATTTTTTCAGTGCGGCCAAAATGTGAACTCGTGAAATCAGGTAGAATAACATCCTCCTGAGAAATTATAATATTAAAATTATTATTATTGTATAAAATCTTTGATAGAAAATAAAATGAGATTTTTATTACAATTTTAATCATTTGTTGAAAGTAAAAAAATGGGGTTGTCATAAAATCATTGTATGGATGATTTTAAAGTCTTTTTTCATGTTTCAAACTTATCACTTCTGAGGCAGCGCTTATAATCATCAGATCTAGTTTTCCTAAGCGACAAAAAATATTATTTAACCTAAATTTTAAACAGAATTAAAAACTCTTCTGTCTTCAAAAAAGCCTTTTTTGAACCACCGTATCAGTAAACTTCGGATAAGTTAAAATAAAAGTATCTACATACTTTAAAGCGCGAAAATTTAAATTTAGTTTATTAAACTTTTTAAAGTGAAAATTGAACTATTATGTTTGATAATGGATCGTTTTTAGTTGAAAATTCAATTATTCATCTCTTTGCTTGAAAATTCAACAGCTTGTTTGCAATTTTTTCTCTCCCCTAACGACTGAAAAATCTTTTCAAGTTGAAAATTAAACTCATGTCGAAAAGTAGTTTTTTTTGGTTAATTAAAACTGTTTCTGACTAAAAATTAATTGTTATGGTTGGGATAACAACTACTTGATTTTTCGCTTGGAAATCTTCTTTTTGAATTAAAAATTTAATTTTGCGAGTTGAAAGTTAATCTCTTTTGTTAAAAATTTCAATAAAAAATGTATCTCTTTGGTTGAAAAGTGAGCTATTTTGTTGAAAATTCGTTTTTTCTTTAACAGAAAATTAATTTTTTTTTAAACTGAACATGTAATTATTTTAATTGAATATTCTGACATTGTAGTTAAAAATTCATCTTTTTGGTTGAACATAATAAAAAATTAAAAATTGAACCATCCAACTTCCAGTTGAAAAATTAACATTTTTAGTTAAAAATTAAACTATTCCAATCAATGATTCATCATTTATTTGAAAATTTATAAGCTTGGTTCAAAATTAATTTTTTTAACTTAAAATTGAAACTGAAAAATTTAACCTATATGTTGAAAACTGATATTTTTTGTTAAAAAATCAATTATTTCGTTAAAAATTCATGTATTTTGTTTAAAAATCGTCTGTTTTGGTAGAAAATTAATCTTTTTATGTAAAAATTAATTTTCTTGTATGGAAATTCATCTTCATGGTTAAAAATTCATCTATTTGACTTAAAATTCATCTACTCCAGTTGAAGATTCATCTATTCCAGTAAACGACTCATTATTTCCTTTAAAAATTTATCACTTTGGCTGAAAATTTTTTTTTTTAGGAAATTTCGTTGTTGAAAATTAATGTTTTTAACTGAAAATTAAACTATTTGGTTAAAAGTTGGTCTTTTTTGGTTGAAAATGTATCTCTTTTCTCGAAAAAAACGTACTTTTTGGTAGAAAATTATTCTTTATATTTCAAAATTGACCTTCTGGTTTGAAACTTTATCTTTTTGGTTAAAAATTTAAGTATTGCAGTTGAATATTTATAATTTTAGTTGAAATTTCATCTTTTAAATTAAAGATAAAAAATACTTGGTTGAAAGTTATTATTTTGTTGAAAAATCGTCTTTTTTAAAACTACCGTTTAAAATAGTAATCAACAATGCATTTACCAATTCATTTAGTAGTAGCATTACCAATTCCTTTAGTAGATATAGTTACTAATTCATCTAGTCAGTTATTCTTACTCATTGAAATATAGTCGATTTTTACTAATTACTAGTAAACGAATCGGCAGTATTTGAATTAGTAGAAAACTGCTACCAATTAGCAGTTTTCTTCTAATTCAGATTTAGAAAGTACTTTAATCTAAACAATATTCTATCATTCTGAATTCTTGTTTATCTATTCAAGTATATCGGCAATCTATCTCAGTATTTCGCAACATGCGTGGAGGTATATCTATTTTTTCGATTATAATTATTACAATATAAAATGCTAAAGAATGAATATAAACGTAAAATTTTGCCAATGCACTCTAAATTAATGACATTTTTTGTTTATTTTGTAAATTCAAGCTCCTTAGCGTCCTCCATAAATTCCTTACCCCGTGCGTTTAATCTTTTCTCTGTTGTGTTCTTCTATTTACTTTCTACGTATTCTATTAATTAATACAAAATCTAAATGTTTTGTCCGTTGCTTTCTTCATTTTAACATGTAATTCTTCAGTTAGTTGAAACCCCGATTTCATAGACGCAGGACTTTTTAAAAATTTATTTGCATTCTGACGTAATTAATATGACATTTAAATAATGACATTACATATCTCAGCAATCTTATATCATGAAATTTGTATTCTCGAAACAGGTAATTTTGTGTTTACTTCTACTTTTCATTATTTTCTACTGGAGATTGAATTTTGGTTGTTTTTTCGATTTTTTGAATTTCCTTACAATTATTGCAATTTTTTTTTGTACTTGATATTTAATTTTAGCACACAACCAAAAACTTTTCTATTCTTAGCCTAGAAAAAGACACAAAGTAGTGTCGAAACGTCGGATCGTATTGCAACTTTTATTTATTTATGAAATCAACATTTTATTCTCATGCAAACGGTTGACCAACAAGATGTTTTGTTTCATCTCTATTGAAAAATTATCTACATATAATTCTCTTTCTTTATCTTTTCGTGAATCTAAAATTATTTTGAATCCTTACTGAACTATTCAAGCCACGTGAATCCCTTACTATTTGCTATTCAAGTCTTACTACCCCTATTCTATCTGCATCAAAAGGACGTACCGTTACTATAATTTCGTCAAGAATGATTTTTCTATACAAGCTTATCCGCTGTCTATCCAGTATTAACGAGACTCCCTTTCTATCTATTCTTCGATCTAAAATTATTTTATCTTTTTTAATTCACATGTTGTTACCAAGGAACATCCGCAACTTTTGAACTTGATATTTTTATATCTTTTCTTGAATAATAAGTTAGCATAATATTCTTTTGAATCATTTTTTTTTTCCAAGTCTATCCGAAATCTATCCATTGCCTACTCAGTTAATCATTTTGTAACCAAGTTTATCCTTAATCTATTCACATAAATCCATTTATATATTTCTGTTAAGCAAATAATGTCCTATCCTATCCTTTACAATCCACATATGTATATTTAATCATTTTCTATATAAATTTATCTGTATTCTGTAATCTGACTACGTGAATCCCTTTCTATATTTTTATAAAGCTATTTTTTTTTAATCGACATTTATTTATCCAAGTATAACCATATCTACAGCCTATCGGTTGAATGATTTTCAATATTTTCTTAAATTTGAAATCAATTTAAACTGTTATTTCTCTTTCTATGTCCATTTGCGATCAATCCAGCTATTCTTCTATTCTGCCTATCCATATGTGAATCCTTGTGAATATGTTTTTCCATCTAATATTATTCTATCATTTTCAATCGACAGATTTCTCTACAACTCCAGCCACCACGTTTTGTAGATAATCACTTACTATTTTGTTTTCTCTTTAATATTATTCTATCATTTTTAATCCACTTTGTTTATTCAAGTCCACACCGACGTCTACTGTCTGTTCACTTAATATTTGTTCTATTCTTTCTTTAGTCTAAAACTTCTCATATTTTTCTATACGTTTATCAAACAAATAATATCCTATCCGTTTCAGTATACGCAGTTTTCAGTAGTTTTTGAAAAACGCTTTAGAAAGGAGTTGTGTCGACCCTCAGTTAAAATAACATTTGGATCTTGATGGTGAAATTGGCGTTTGGGTCACAAAACATTGAAATTAATGTTTCATTAAGTCATACGTGTTTTATTTAATTTTTTGTGACTCTAAGGCCAATTTCACCATCAACATGCAAATATTATTTTTCTAAAGAACATTTTTAATTGACAAATTAACAATATTTCTGTATTTTTTATTACCTATTAATTGTTTAAATGAAGATTTCTTACAAATAAGCATAATGTTAGTAATCAGCTATTACACTGTATCAAATAAATTTAAAGAAATAATTCATATCAACATACATCAAATTTGATTACATTTTTTTAAACATTATTTTAACTTCTTTTTAAGTGTTTTTTAATTTTCTTATAATACATTTTTTTCCATAAAATGTACGTCGCTATAATTTTGTAAAAAGAATTTAAACGAGTTTTTGAGGTTTAGTCATACCAACCCCTGGCAAATCACATTGCATTTCTCATTTAAAAAAATATGAAGTCCGGGAAAATTCATGGCATTTGTTATTTGGAAAAATTTGAAGCCAAAAAAAATGGGAAAAAGTGTGGAAAGACACCGCTGTGGTTGGCCACGGAGATAATTTAAGTCACCCCACTAATTGTTACTAATTTTTTTTGGACTCCAAATTTTTCGAATGAAATATGCCATAATGATTTGTCGCAAATGTGACTTACCACAAATTGACTTGTCGCAAATGTGACTTACGCAATGTGACTTATCGGGAGCAAGCATGATCCGGACATGATAGAGTGTTATTTTGGAGAAATTCTACTTCGACAAAATAACATTTTCAATTGTAAATTGCGTCCCTACAAGAAATTATAAAAATTTTAGAGGTTTAATCAAATTCATTGAGGAGGGCCACCATTGTGTGCCGAAACGTTTGAAACAATTCAATTGTTTGCAATTTACCTGACCCTAAAACCAACAACATGCAAAAACATTCTAAAAGAAATTTTAATTTATTTAAACGATTATTATCATAAAGACATGATCAAAATAGGCTATATAGGTTGATTCCATTTGTTGTTAATTGTTCATTCTTTGAATGTAACTTTTGACTGGCATAAGGTATAAAAATGTAGTTTTTTGCCATTTTTTCAACGCTTCATCGAAATCTGATATGTTTCGAATTTTCACCACTTACCCCTAATTGATTGAAATTTTTTTTTTTACAAAGCAAAAAACATTTTCGCCTCTGAGAAACATGAACTAATTAGTTTAAATTAAAAATCAACACAATCGGTCCAAAAATGGTTCATTTTATTTTATTCTTGTAAACTGTAAAAATATTTGAAGCCATTCAAACGTTTACAGTCAGTGAAGAAATGCACAAATATCAACTATAATATTTGTTCTTTGAATAATTATTTAAACGCTTAACAATGAGGTAAATCTATAGTATTGATTTTCAGTTTTAACCATGTTGTTCACGACATTCAGAAAAAATAAAGATTTTGTCTGTTTTGTCTAAACTCACCTGCCTTATATCAGTCTGAAGTTACATTAAAGAAATAAACAATTGTTTAAACCATTAACAACAAAGTGAATCACTCGTGTTGATTTTCGATTTAAACTAATTAGTTCGAGTTACTCAGAGAAGGTGCACATTTTTGATATTTTGTCGAAAAAAATTGTTTATACAATTGAAAATTGTTTCAACAACTATATTTAGCTTTTAAAAATACAAGACATACCAGAATTCAATGGATTTTATTGAAAAATTCACTATACGAATTCTTCTATCCAGCTCTATCCACCGCCTATTCATATTAATCCTTGTTTATCTTTTTATTCATCCTATATCTTTTTCAATCCACGATTTTCTATACAAATCCATCCACCGCTTTCATGGGGAAAAATTGTTTTAAGGTTTACATACTTAATGTTTAACTAGAGGACAGCCGTCATATTAAAAGTTTCTGTGGATATTAAAGATATATGCAATGCAGAGTACTCTTATCTCGAAAACTTTGCTGAAGAAGAAACAGCACTTCCGTCAAACATTTTAAGCTATCCAAACAATTTACAGCATTATTAATAATATTTCTAAACTAAATATTAGTAATCATCATTTTTCTACAAGTTCACATACGGCATTAAATGACATCGAACGATCTTGACTATGAGTTTCACCAGCCGGCCGACAGAGGTCTGGCTATTTTTTCTGTAGGAGTTTAACATCTTGGATGTTTCAGTTTAACATGAAAATATGTTTAAGCCTAATATCTCAAAAAGATAGTAGATGTTACGCACTAATATCTTTATGTTTGGCGGTACTACCTTATACTTTAAACATCTATTTTTTTCGTGTTTTATAATTAATCCCGATCTATATTTTCATCTCTTTAATTTAAATTAAAACATTGTCATGTAGACATTAAAATCAGATATTTGTCCTTCTCTCATATTAAAACCCCTTAAATTTGTTTAAAATCTAGAAACATTCGATGAGTCGTTTTATTTTATGTTTACCAGATTTTATATTAGTTACATTTTAAAAATCGTTACATGTTTCTTGCCATACTCTCAAGCTATTTGCTCTTCAAGTACAAAAAGTAGCATTGATTTTTTCATCTCTGGAGATTTATCTTCCTGCAATAATTGTTTCCATTCCATCCATTAATTTGTTTGTTGAGTATTCACTGAATGACTTTTGCACCACCCACGTTGGATTCAGTTCCGTGTTTATGACATCAGCCTACTGCATCCTCAGTCATTATTTCCGTCTTCTCTAGTGGACGGTCTCAGTACCTCCAAAGGATACGTCGCAAGGCAAAAATCTCGATTTTCTCGCCTTTGCTGCCTGCACCTGCGTCTACATTTATTTTATACTCACGCACATTCACACGTCCAGGGTAAATGCCACTTCGCCTTTTACTTCTCTTATTTTATTGACTTAGGTGGGACAAGCGAGACGTCTCCAAGACCAGCAAACGAACTCGAGTGCTTTTCTGTCGGATCGCCTCTTCAACTTTAGATCCTCCATCTACAAATATCAATTCAAATCCATAATTTTGCCAAGAGTCAAGATCTTGTAATAACCAGGGAACTGAAGCAAAACGTCTCCATCCTGAAGTGCTTCGAAGAACAGATTCAAAGGACAGGGTTGCCGTTTTAATAGAGGAAAAAAATTCCCGGTTTTTTTCCGGGTTGCAAAACTTTTTCAAGGCTACTGATATTAAAAACTGCGAACTCTCAAGGAGGAAATTTTTTTTATATATAGTAATCAAAAATTGACTCAAAATTAAAGCTCTCAAAGCGGAACTCTTTAAATTGAAGCTTTTAAAATTGAAGCTTAAATTTTTTCAATTCAAACAATCAACAATTTATACGTATAAAGTAGAAAGTTTTAATGCTTTTTATTTAAAAAATTTGAAATTAAATGCCGTTAATCTGCAAAAATTGGTATTTTCACTTTTATAAATTGAAGGCTTAACAGATTTATGGTTAACAAATATGAGGCACGCTATTATTGTCATTGCTCTGAACTGAAAACTGAATCAATAATTTTTTTAATTTTTCAAATGATATCATTCTGAGCACCCTTAAGTTAGAAACATTACAAATTAAATGATTTAGAATTTTCTTTAACGAACACTTAAAATTAGAAGTTAAATACATTTTATTTTGCGTTGTTTTAAATTGATAATTGTTCGATTTTTATTTATACATAAAAATTCAGCACTTCTTTTGACAAATCTTGAATATTTCATTTATAATTGGTCATTCCAAATGAACAGTTAAATATTGCTAAAAATTATAGAATTTTTCTTTTTCTTCATTAAAAAATTTCAAATTCAATGGGTTAAAACTGAAATATTTTAGACTGAAACAATATTTGAATGGGATTTGAAATTGAATAAAATCGTTTAATTATGAATATGTTCATTTGAAAATATTGAAAAATAGAAAATAGTTTATAATGTTTAATTGGACGCATACATTTAAACAGCTTTGAATTGAAACAGTTCAATTTTTAACGTTAAAATTTTTTAATTGTTTAACTTTGAATTACAAATTTGAATTTTAAAAATCATTAATTAATTTATACGTTTCAAACTTAAACGTTTTTTATCAAATAAACAAATAAAAAATTTGTTAACCAGAAGATTTTAGAATTATGGATTGTAAACTGAATGATTTTATAAATGAAAAAGTTAACAACTGAACTTAACATTTAAAGAAAATTGAAATAGAACTTATTTTAAATTTATCATATGATCTGAAATTTGTAATCTTACAAGTGATTAAATAATTTTTATCAAAGAAGCTTAACCTTTAACCAAATAGTAAATCTTTTAATGAAAAAAGATGAATTCTCAACAAAAAATGCAATAGTTGACATTTGAACCAAGACTTATATCAGTTTTAAATTAAAGACAGTTGAATTTTGAACAAAAGATCAAATTGTAGCAGAAAAGTTTTATTTTTTGCTAATAAAGACGAATTTGAAAAACAATGCATGGCATTTCAAATAAATAGTTCAATTTGCAACTAAAAAATATTAACATCAAACTAAAAATGAAATATTTAAGTTGATGTTATGGTTTCGATCAAGCTTGTAATGATAAATGATGTTAGGTTTTTCGGTTTATTGGTCCAATTTCGGTTTATCACCAATAAACCGAAAAACCTAACATAATTTATTAAAAATGAAATATTGAAATTTTAAGTTAAATAAATTTATTTTTAATCAAACAAACAACAAATGTACAACAACAAAATTAAATTTTTAACCATAGAGATGAGTTTTTAACTAAAATGATGAATCATTAAGAAAAGACTTAACTTTTAACTCTTAACAAAGTATTTCAATTGTGAACCATAAAAAATGAATTCTCTGTGAAAAATGTAATAGTTTCATTTTTCAAACAAAAAAGCTTTAAATTTCAAATAAAAAAGAATGGAATTCAGCCGAAAAATATGAAATTTTAACAAAATAGTTAAGCCCTCAACCCAATAGTTGAATTGTTAACTAAAAAATATCAATTAAAAA
Source organism: Andricus coriarius (assembly GCA_932066315.1). Classification (NCBI taxonomy): domain Eukaryota; kingdom Metazoa; phylum Arthropoda; class Insecta; order Hymenoptera; family Cynipidae; genus Andricus; species Andricus coriarius. The sequence continues at coordinate 20,421 of CAKNWT010318632.1, forward strand.
AATGGAATAGTTTAATTTTCAATTTAAAATTATTAATTTTCAACCAAAAAGATGAATTTTCAACTAAAATGATAAATCATTACCAAAAAAATGGGTAATAAAGTAGTTCAACTTTCAATCAAGTAGCTGAATTTTTAATACAAAAAATATAAATGCTCAACACATGTTATATTTGATATTTCAACCAAAAAATACTTTAATTTTAAATAAAAAAACAGTTAAATTCAACGTACCCGAGACCATCTATCGAACTCGAGCGCTTTTCTATCAGATCGCCTCTTTTACTTTAGATCCTCAGTCTGCAAATATCAAACTAAATCCATAATTTTGACAAGAAAATCATCCGAATTCTATTTTTTCCACTTGTAAAATTTAAATATCGAATGAATAAAAGAAAAATGTGTTAGACTTATGAACAAAATTCTTAGTTCAACAAAAAAATGAATTTTTAATAAAGAAACTTAACTTTCAACCATGTATTAAAATTTTTAATGAAACAGATGAATTCTTAAAACAAAATGCAATAGCTGAAATTTCAAGCAAAAATAATATTAATTCAAAATTAAAAACAATTGAATTTTAGCAAAAAGATGAATTAGCAGCCAAAAAGATTTCTTTTTCACTTATAAAAGCACTTTTTTCTTAAATAGATAAAATTGCAAACAAGTAGTTACATTTACAACTAAAACAGATCAATTTTCAACCAAAAATGAAGTATTTTTTACAGTTCAGAAAATTAATTTTCAACAAAAAAACTACGAATTTTTAACAAAATAGTTAAATCCTTAACATAATAGTTAAACTTTTAACTAAAATGATTAGTTTTTACCCAGAAATATAATAATTCAATTCTCATTTAACAAAATTAGTTTTCAGTCAAATAGATGAATTATCAACTAAAATGTTCAATCATAATTCAAAAAATGAATTTTCAACAAAGTAGTTCAACTTTCAATCAAGTAGTTGAATTTTCAATAAATAAGAGGAATTCTTAACAAAAAATGTAATAGTTGATATTTCAACCAGAAAAGATTTCAATTTAAAATCAAAAACAGTTGAGTTTTACAAAAAGATTAATTCTCAACAAAAAATGAAATTGAAAGATCTCCCCCTAGTTACATAATACACTATTCCGTGTACAGATTCTGGAATAGAAATTTTTCACTTTCTAGAATTTCTTTCTAATAGAAATAATTAGAATATTTCATATTTTATCTACTTTTCATAATGCAGGCTCCATGCATACTTCAATTTGAGATGACAGAAGTAAACCATAATTTAAGCAAATTCATAGCGACGCAAATCACTCAAAGATTTCCTTGTACAAATTACGAGCTACTTATTATGAACCGTTCTTGAAGAACTAGTCAAGCGCCTACGTCAAGAACTAGTTTTGCATATTGTAACGAGAAAATCATCTTCTAATTGCAGTCAGAGATAAAAACATAACGACTGTAAGAAGATCCGCTCTCCACGAAGATGTCTCTCGATGCAAACAATTATTAAACATGCTCCGTCGGAAAGAGACTGGACTGGCATAAATGTCAAGGTGTGCGTAATTCAATTATCCCAGCTCCTTTTGTAAGAGCTAGACTCTTGGAACAAGGCATCTACAGATACTTACCTAAGATTAGAAAAAATTAAGATTCGTATCACCGGTCGACAATGAATCCCTGATATATATGTTTCTCTAAATGGCAAGTGAAACAAACGTTTTACATCTCGACTTACATATCACAATCTATTAACAGATTGCATCAAGTGTATATCACCTTTTATCACTGGGGGATGAGAATCATCAGAATTAATTTATTGGCGATTGTTCCTCCCAAGGTCAATCAGAAAACGAGAAAGGTGTCGATTATTTCGAATGGAAGAGGCAGCTAGGGGAAATGGTACATTGAACGAAAATAAGAAACTGTTATACTGAATTTACTAAATTTTTATTAACATTCAGAAACGGTATCTAAAAATAACAAATAGTTTCCAGAAATTGCTAAATGATAACTGAAATATAAGTTATCGTGACTGAAAGAAGTGCGCAGTTAGCAACTACACACTCCTTGCTTCTCGATCGAGTTCGAAGCGGACAAAGAATTGTGGTTATGGTCATGGGCGGCAATGCACTGCAAAAAGTTGTGTTGAATTATAACTATGCAGTAAACCCTATTTTTTCCGACATTGAATGATCTTGAGAGTGAAAAGGATTCGACATATGCACGAGAAGAAGAAATTGAAAAAAGTGTTGAAATCGCGAGTAAAGGCAACGACCTAGAAGCTCGGTTGATGAGCGAAGTATCTTTGCAATAAAATAGTTACACGAAAC
>CAKNWT010318641.1:0-20834 GCA_932066315.1 Andricus coriarius
AAGCAAAATGATACGATATTTCCTTAGTTCAAGCTGAACGGTATTTTAGGTATGACATATTAAACCTTTTCCAAAATTTGTGTATTTTACTCAATTCCAAAAACATATTTTTGACAAATTTTAACAAATTTCTAAATTCAGCAAAAATTTTTTTCGAATTTATGTTTTTTTATTTATTTTCATTATTTTTTTATTTTTCAAAATTGGAATTTCTAGACCCAAACACCAAACAAAATGTATTAACCGGTTCGAAATTTTATTTTTATTTTTGCCAGCTCACACATTTTTTTCCCTCGGCTCAAACGATTGGATTAATTTGAGCATCTTCACACTGATCTATCTGCTGATCTTATAGAATAGTGACAGCATGCCTTTTTCTGTAATGCTGAAAGAAAATCCTGCGAGATTTACAGAAACTCCTGTATAATTTAACGAAATATCTTGTAAGATGCTATCCTTACTTATGTCCGTAAATTTGTAACAGGCTTCCAATAATTTTGAAGTCATTAAAGAAAGTGTGCAAATAAAAAAATTCTTTGATATAGGAAAAGACACCCCCAAAAAGCTTCCATTTGGTGAAATCGAAAACAACTGTGAATTTTGGTCAAATTTTTTGAACAAGGGAGTTTTTAAAGGACCTTCAAACGTGAAAAAAATCGTATTTTCTCACATGATGGATAAAAACATTTATTTTTGCCTAAAAATCGCAACAAGTTGCGAAAAAGGGTAAGCAGTGAAATAGTATAGAAAAGTGGAAAACCATTCGCATAATCTCATAAGTTCAAAAAAATTAGTCTAAAAAGAGATCGTCAAGCGGTTTCTTAGGCATACGCATAAGTAAAAAATGAACATTTTTCGCAAATCATTTTGCAGGTTTTTTATTGCCAATTTTTCTAAAAAATTTACAATGTAACATAGCAAATTTTTGTTTTGGATCACAATTATGCATGTCGGCTCATTTCTCTTATTTTTCATATTTAAATAGCTTTTTTGAGGTGAGGTAAGAGACGGACAGATGCTGGCACAAGATTATAAGGGTTTCATACAAACCCCCAAAAACACCCATTAATTATAACCAAAAAATGAATTTTTGAGCACCCTACAGTTTCTAATGCAAAATAACCACAAAAATTATTCATAAAATTATAGATGATGAAATAGTTGACACGCGACAACCTTATGGGTTAAAAACAACAGCTTCCAAACATGCTAATGATAGATTTCTTATTTAATGTAATAAACTTCATATAATACATAAAATAATGTATGAAAATATATTTAAAAATTCCATGTACTACATGAATGGTAAATAACACTCTATAGATGGAAAAACCCACTCCTAAATATGTCAAATTTGTGTTTTCTCATATTAAACATGCAAATAATTCTATTTGCACACCTGAGCTTGAATTAAAATTTATTCTAATAACAAATGATGATTTTTTTTTATTTCTCAGTAACTTTTCAACTTTTATGTACAACATTTTTAATGTATTATAAGAAGAAGTATGTATTATTCACATTTAGAGGTGGTCTATTTCATTTTAAGGGTATTATTTACTATCCACATAGTACAATGTATTTTTTAATACTTTCTTATACATCTTTATGCGTATTTCATATGAATTTTATAACATTGAATAATAAATCTATAATTACAATTCAAAACAGGGTAGTTTTTGGTCCATAAGGGTATCTCTTACGTTCAAGTGTTTTGTACCTAAAATTGTCTGAATAATGTGTGTGATTATTCAAGTTAAAAAAAAATGAAATATTTGCATCAGAAACTTCAGGGAACTAGAAAATTCATTGTTTTTTTTTATGAAAAGAGGTGTTTTTTGAATGACTGATGACGGCTTCTTAACTTGACTATGCTTTGTCACATCCTTACCTTTTCCGACGACATTTTACGATTTTTAGGCAAAAATAGATATTTTGTATCCATCATATGGGAAAATATGCATTTTGTACGTTTATGCATCAATGGCTCCACACGGACGAAGTTTTTATTTTAATACTTAAAACTTACAGATTTTTTAAATATATTAACTTTTTTAAATATATTAACATGTAATCTATTTTTTTGCATTATAGTTGATTCCAGGTACCAAGAAATCTAATCCTCGATTCATTGCTAGTATTGATTGGACTATTTTTCTTGATGTAATCCACGATCACATTTATATCCAGTGGTCCTGACTGATGGTTTCGATAATTTTGACTAATTTCAGTGTGATCATCACCACCATTTAATAAGAATGTTGGCACCACAACTATGTACCATTCATTTGGTACTAGATTTTCATATTTTGGTTTTTGACAGGCTTGACACCTAGGATTAAAATTTAGATTATTTTAAATACATGCAGAATTTATATTTTATATTAAATGAATTTCATTTCCATTTGCATAAAGAATTACTTTCAAGCGAAATAATTATGATTTTTGCCAGGAATCATTTCGTAAATTGATCTTCACTAGATTCAGAAGTTTTTATTTTCTATTTAAATTTTCAATATATTTTGTATACATTGCCTGAATCAATTCATTTTTACATATAATATTTTAATTATTTATAATGAACGGAAGATAAATAAAACTCTGACCTGACTTTTGCGTCAACGACTCTTGAATAGTCTGCATTCGATAAGTTGTAAACTACCTTAACTCCAGACCACTGAATAAAACTTTTCCCCACAAATTCAGTTTTCGAGTAACTAGAGACAACTGCTTTTTCAAGAGCCTGTTAAAAATTGTTCAATATTTCTATTTAAATTGGCTAAAATAAGGTCTTGGCTAAGATAAGAGTATACTCTATCCGAATTTGCATTTTTTTATAACTTTTGAAAGAATGGTTTCTATTTCTATCAGTTTCTATAGTGTATAATTTTCTAAAAGAAATCATAACGTATTTGAATTTGCTTCTTTTTAATCCAAGACAATTATAAAATTTCTATTTCTAAAATTTTTTACACACAGCTTGATGTGGATTTCATTTTTACATTTTTAATTAAAAATCCATTTCCTAGTAGGATTTTAACCAATATTGATCTTTCAAATAAAAGTCGTGGATCTCGAAATGGTGATAATTTTATATTGGCCATATTTTTTCTGAGAGAACAGTTTCAAAAAATGAAAAAGAAAACAGTTTCAGAATGTTTTCTGTTTGCGGAAAACATATTTTTTAAACATATTTTTAAATTTATTTTCTCATACAAATATCAAACAAGAGATCTACGACTTACTTGAAACTTTTATTCGTGAGTATTAATATTCGTTAAAATACACCTGTTACTTTGAAATTTGAAAATTTGCTTGATAAAATTATTATTATATTTCCTTGATATGGTTACATACCTTGAGAATATCACTTCCTTTCAATTCTATCTGATGAAAAATATTTCCAAAAGGTGCAATTACTAAAATATCTTCATATGTGATGGTTCCAGGCTTATTGCTAATATCACCTCGTATATAAGCTGCGTTGATACAAGCAATTGCAGCTTTAGTCCAATAAGTATTATTTTCAGCTTTTCCCACATACTAATTTAAAAATAAAATAACCCTATTGACTATATGCTGAAAAAGGGGAACTTGAAAACCAATATTTTTTTAACTTTGGCTTCAAAAATTTGCTTGTGATGATATTACATTCATAAAAATTTCGAAATTTTTTAATATTCATTGCTAAATGTAATTTTCTCAGATATGTCTTCTATGTATAACTTCCATTTGTGGGATTAATAACGACATTCTTCAAATTACTTAAAAAAATGTCCTTCTCAAACATGATCTTAAAAGAACTAATAATAAATAATTATTTAAAATTATTTACTTACATAATCTACCATCGCATCAGTTACCACATTTGCCAGGTTGCACTCTCCGATTCGACAACTGTTTAAATCATCCAATCCATGAAGATATACATTCGTTGTACCAACTGGCTCTTTACCAATCTTATCCACAGCTTCTTTCCATGGTTCAAGAACTTTTAACATCTCCGGGTCTGCATTGAAAAATTATTTCAATTTAAAATTTAATATAATTACTATTTTTCTGCATCAAATTATTATCAATATTAGAACCAGTTAGTAAGAACAATCTGTATTAAAAAGGTGAATTTTATAAGGTGAACTTCAAGACAAATTTTGTTAACCAATTTCTAATTGAAATAAGTTAACCTTTTAAGTTCCTCTTCTGTTTCTTTTTTTTAATGAGAAAACTCATTTATTCTGAAAAAATGTTTCTTTGCAATAATTACCCTCTTTGATGTCATGATTCAACAGGATTGGGTTACCTTCCCAGTCAACTATTTCTCCCTGAGGGTTGAACCACACAGTCAAATTCCCTATGTACCTAAATGAGGGATATTTTTTATCAAGTTCATTGAAATTAATAAAGAATTATACAAAACTTGAATTTATTTTACAGCGCTGAAAAACTACTTTAAAATCAAAAATGTCTTCTCACCTTGAGAAAGAAGCAGCTTGAACAATTAATACTGTTCTGTTTCTTTCTGTTTGCGTTACAACAACCGGATATTTGTCTACTGGATTATCAGTAAATGGCTTTTTGCCTATAAATAATTAGGCAATAAATAGTTTAATATTATAAAACGATCTTAAATCATGTTACGAAATCATAACATCCTAAATTGTTTTTGAGTTTCTTCTATATTTAATTATTTTTTAGAGAGTCTAGGATCTTACCGGAGTAAAGAAAAGTATGCGAGTGTCCTCCAACAATAATATCAACATTAGGGCATTTTACAGCTAAACTTCTATCAACATCTAATCCACAATGACTGAGGGCAATGATAATTTCAACTCCTTGAGCTTTCAGCTTTTCAGCTTCATTATTTACTGACGTCACTTCGTCAAGAAATGATAATTTCTCAGTTGTAGCAATCAACTGAAAAAAAATTTCGTTGCCATTTCAAAAAAAGATAGAATATTCAAAAATTATTTTAAATCTTTGTAATAATTACCAGTGGAAATGAGAGTTTAATAACTTTAAAATTGCTTAGAATACTAACATTTGTAGTTGAAAGAATTACACCGATTACTCCTATTTTTCGACCACCTCTCACGATGATTGTACTGTTTTTATAAAGGCCCTAAAAAAGTAAGATCGATTACGATTGTCACAATCATAATTTTATAAAAATTAAAAAAACTAAATAACCTGTATTTACAAATATGAGTTTAATTGTACCTTAATGGAGGGAACGTTGATGTCATTTATGTTTGAAACTACTACAGGGGATTTTACATTTTTCAAAAAAGGCACAAGACCACCAATTCCATCGTCAAATTCATGATTACCAATAGTCTGCAGAAAATAAAAGCGTATATGTAGTTTGAAATTATTAATAAATTCACACTAATATTGAAAAAAAAACTAAAGTTGAAAACTTCTTATGATCGAATCATTCATGCATTAAATAATATCATAATAAATATAGTAAACCAATAATTAATTGGAAAGAAGAAACAAATCATTGAATTTGTAATTCCTACCTTACCAAACCTTTTTTGTTTAACAACATATGTTCACACGAAATAAGATGTCAAGTATAAAATTTGAAAAGTTAAATAAAATAAATTAAGGCCTTAAATTAATAATAGATTTACCATAGCATCAAAAGGAAGTTTGTTCAAGATATTAGCAGTAACGTTCCATTTGAAAATATTGTACCAAACAGTGCCTTGGAAATTATCACCAGCATTTAAAAAGATGAGATTAGGTTTCTCTTTAAGTATTTTTTTACTGATTGTGGAGATTCTTGCTATTCCACCAATGCAATCATTTTTCTGGGTTTGGTTACATGTGCTAGATGAAGAGGGTCCAGTTTGAAGGAATCTATATATGATAAAAATATTTCAACAATTGAAACTTCCAAATATTAACAATTCAACAATATTGTTATTTTCGAATCCTAAAAATTGATGACTTTCAAATTGTAAGTTGAAATTTTTAAATTGGATTCGTTTTAAATTTGAAAGACTTCTAATCGTGAAAAGGACGTAGCAGGGTAAGCATAGTCTAGGTGCCCCCGCTCGGATGTGATCCATATTGCGGAGGTAAGTGGCTACCCATATAAGAAAAATGTACCCAAAGTATCAAATAATATAAAAATTTTTTTACAAAAGTTATGAACAACTTTTGGAAAATCAAATTTTATCGAAAATAGTTTGAACAATGTTGATGGTTTAAATATATGTTATAGAGGGTACTAAAGAGGTTCTAAAAAAATTCAAAAACCAATTCTGCTGATTATAAGGGGATAAAAAAATTATTAAAGTTTTTAAATAATTTTTTTTAAAGGAAGTGCATACGTACGAGATGGTCTTAAAAAGTGAATAATTTTCGATGTTGTCGGCGTTATATACTGGGTGTTTTTTTTTAACTTGAGACATCGAAATATTTAAAAAATACGCATCCGCGTGGGGTGGGGTGAATTTCTTCAAAGTCGCTTTTTCCCCTCGAAAATAAAAAGTTTTTATTAAGGATATTTTTTCATAGGATGCGTATTTTTTGTGATATTTCGATGTCTCAAGTTAAAAAAAACACCCAGTATAAAAAAATCAAGTATTAAAAGTTTATAATTGAAAGCCTTGGCAGAGATGAGGCTGGATCAGCAAAAATATTTTGATTTTAAATTACGTTTATAGTGTGACGAGAGATTTCTGCCCAAGGATTTTCATTTCTACTAGTCGTCGTTGTACATACATACCTTGAAAAAGCCACAAAGTATAACGAACTATTAAGTTTTTGATCATAAGCTGTTGATAACACCATTTAAAACAATATTAACCAAAAATTTCATTCAAACATTAGAGTTATAAAATTGTAAAAATTGTGCAACTTTAAATTGTGTCGTTTAATATTCAACAATCTGAAAATTTAATCTTAGGCATATAATACAATATAATACTATGCAAACTTTCAATTTGAAAAGTTTTATCCTTTTCAAAATAAACAATAATAAATGCAGGAATCGTTAAAAAATAAAAAATGTCGATATAGAACATTTTTTTCAAAGAACCGTTCAAAATAAAACAATCTCAAGTTGTGATAATTTAAAATTTCAGTTTTTGAAAACTGGGAAAACTTGGCTGCGTCTAGTCAACTTTTCTTACCTTGAATGAAAATCGTTAAGATGTAATATGGAAAGTTCAAAGAGATCTGATGATCCAGGATTTTTAATTTCTTTCACTGTGAATCCCTGACATTTGTGGAAAACAAAAAATACCAAGGAGGATATTACCAATTGACGAAACATAATTCTACCTAAAAAAATTTCCTCAGCTGAAAGTATTTTTTACGTACAATTCTTCTTAAGAAACTGAAAAAATAATTTATATATAGTATAAATAATGGTATATTTATCTAAAAAAATCTTGCCTCGCTCAAAACGACCTATAATAATGCAATTTTTTTTAGAATTTCAAGTTTTTAAAATGATTTTTGGCTACGGGAACCGGAATTTTATGAATGATAGATCCACTTTTAAGTTTTTATTAATCATATTTCGAGCTTTCACTTTAATTAAATGTTTTGTGTCAATATTTCGTAACTAGTAACTTATATTTCGTAACTTCTAAAGCAACGTAAAAATGACTAAATTCTTGTTCTTATTATTTAAAATGAAGATTTTATTGGCCCGAATGAAATTCTCAATAAGCAATACATATAACTCACAGTATAAAATCTCGAACAGAACTGATTAAGTCAAGGAAAAAATTTCCCCCACTTCCCTTTATACGCCTCCTATCATTTGAAAATACCACGTGTCTCTAAATGCATATACATCTAAATATCACAAGTATCATTTACATGACAATTATAATAAAGATGAGCCTAGAATAAATGCGGCATTGATACCGAACTGTTATTTTGTGATAAGTCCTGTTTTTTCTTGATATCAAATAGTTTGCTGCACATAAAATCAATTATACATTAAAATTTTCAAATGATACATCCATTTTTAAAGATAGCTGTATTATTTTAGACACCCGATTGTCATAATCGTTTGTACATATAAGGCCCCTGTTTTTGATAATATTTTAAGACACGTATAATTGCGCATCTTATAATGTGGCAAAGCCACATTACTTTAAAAAAAAACCTAAGGCCTCAATCAAATTACCTTACAAATAAACTGAAGAGCATGTACCAGAGTGTAACGTGGCACAACATATTCATTGTTCTAATAATCGATAGGATAACATTTTATCAATTCGATCTGCTTCTTTCCATGGCCCTAAATCTTCTGACATATTTGGGTCTGTATTAATAAAATATTTTTAAAATTGTAGTACTTATTTTTTTTCATAGAGGGAGGTTTGTAATTACGTAAATTTTCAAATATACTTTTTTGACATATTTTGATATAATTTTACCATAAGAACTCAAAAATACTATTTAAAAACAAATGTTCTTGTGGCTGTACAACTTTTTTTTATTACCATAGCTTGAAATGTGAAAGAGCTTTAATCACACAATTTTGACGAAATGTAGCTCTAATTGATGGACATCAATTAGAGATTAATTAAACTTGAAAGGTGTAATAAGGTCTTAAGCTAGATTTGCCAATTAACAGTGGATTTTCTGCGTTTAGAAATTTGCAATCCAAATTTGTATTCATGTGCGAAAATCTTTTTTGAAATTTGAAATACAACAATACTATACATGATGTATTTTTTCGCATCTTCCAGACACATCGATTGACCTATTGTGGAACCTTTTATGACCTAGTAGTACCAATTTATGAATTTTCCAAAAAATGTTAGATTCTGTTAATATGAGCTCATTTCTTTTAGAGTTTATTTTATCAAAACTTAGCAAACAGAAATCTTAAAGCTTTTCATCACAACATTTGAAACAATATGACTTCGTAGTCAAAGTTTGGCACAGAGTGAATAATATGTCTGAAGACAAATGATCTCCTGTTTTTATTCATAATAAATAAAGTACTTTTTGTTACTCGGTACATTGTTTTAAGAGAAGATCAGCAAGAGTAGGTCACCGTAAAAATTGCTTATTTAGGTTGATTGCTTCCTTTTGCAAGCTCCGAGATCCAAAAATGTCAATGAATGAAAGTTAAATTTAAAAATATAGATTCAAAGAGTTTTTGGTATTTTCCCCTATTAAATGGATTTAGGCTGAGAGTTCCGGTGTGCTATTTTACAACTAAATACGGTAATAAAAGTAATTTCGTCTCGAACTTTTCCACCGAAGGCTATTCTTCAAAGAGAGCTGTAAAGAAGTTACTTCGAGATTGTTTATCAATAAAAAATTAAATCAAACAAATGATGGATTTTATTAATTATTTTCGGACGAAAATAGTTCAAGGTTCAGCTAAGCTTCCCCGTAGGGTGATTTATTTTTCCTAATCATTTTCTAGAAGATATATAAAGAATGTTGAAATTTTAGTGACTACTCATGCATAGTTTCCCCTGTCTAATATATTTGTTCGCATCTTCGAGACGCTTCGAATGTCCTTTTGATGAACCTTACATGGCCTCCTATGATCTACCAATACGGATTTATGCATTTTAAATATATACTGGACCGAATCCATTTCAAATCAGGCAGGTTCTATACTTTAAGTTCAAGCTCTTGACCTAATTCACATGTTCAAATTTTCTTTTCGGATTCTGGTGAAGTTTACCGCCCTCTTTCAAAATCCGCCGAAAAATTAAAAAAAAAAGTTTATAATAACTGAAACATCATTGTCATATTTGAAAGTATAAAAATTAATTTTTCATCAAAAAACCCCATATTTATATTTTTTACCAATTTTCTGTTGAATTTGGCCTTTTATAGGAAATACATCCTGTGAGTTTTATGCGGGATAAATCATTCAAATTTTCGAATTTTTATCAGAAAGCATCAAACATACAAAAAACTTTACTTATATAAGCAAAAACGGATAAACAATATTCCAAAAAATAAAAAAGGTGGTGTTTGCCAGAAAATCTTCTTTTGTTTCTTCGATTTTTAAAAACATTAAAAGAAGATTTACTGGAAAAGACCGTCTTTTTAATTTTTTGCAATATTTTTTAAAAGTTTCTCCTCGTATTATAAAGGCACACTATCAGTTTTGTTGTCGTGAAACCAAACTTCCTCGGAAAATATGTATTTTATACACCTGGTGCACGAATCTGATGTCGTATCCTCGAGAAAATTACTGCAGGAACCATAACGTACTTGTAAAAACAAATTTACCTGAAGAAGATGTTTTATACACACCTGGTGCAAGAGCTTGATGTCGTATTCTTGAAGAATCGGCTGTTACAACCCTAAAATACTCGTAAAACCAATCTTTTCCAACGAAGATGTATTTTATACACCTGGTGCACGAAATTGATGTCGTGTCATCGTGAAAATAATTGCAGGAACCCTGAAGTTTTTGTAAAACCAACATTCCCAGGAGAATATGTATTATATACAACTGGTGCATGGAATCGATGTTTTGTCCTCGTGAATATAACTACAGGAACCTTGAAGTTCTTGTGAAACCAAAATAATCAAGAGAATATGTATTATATACACCTGGTACAACGGCTTGATGTCATCTCCTCGTGGAAATGACCGCATGAACCCGAAAATCTCTTTTTTCTTTAGTACTTCCAATGTTTCTTCTTTTGTATTTTTTTTTGGTATGTCTTTACAAATCTTTGCTTTTTTCGGCATTGTAATATCATGTTTTGATTTCGCTGTTACTTCTTCAACACTCTACTCAAATTTGTCATTTGCAATTTTTTGCTTGGGGTTGTTTTTAAGTAAGTTTACTTCTTATTTTTCTACGAGTTTTTTTCCTACTTTCTTTACTACTTCCCTTTTCTTGGGGCTTCCGTTTTGTTTTCCAAGGCTTAGCTTTTGGAAAACTACAAATGTGCTGTGGTGTGAAAAATGACTGGCCTGTATATGGTTTTACCGGTCCTAAAAGTGTCTTTTGTATGTCTATTTGGAGTAGAAATTTAGAAGCACTGTTGGAAGTTTCTTGAGGTATTATGTGAAGATGAACTTTCTGGCTTGATGGGGTTCTGTTTCTTGCGACTCGGGAATTTGAACTTTTAAGGTAATTTTCTTGGCTAAAGTCATTGCATCCTTTGGGCAGAAAGCTTGAAGTTTCAGTAAAATTTTTAAAGGCACAGGAACTGGGTAAAAATCTGGCATTGCGTCAAATACAGTTCATTTATCCTGGGCTGGGACTTTCAGCCTCGTTTGCAAACCTTCACGCGCTGTTGAACCTGTGGAAGCTAAAAATTATGAAATCACGTCTTTAGGGGGGGGGGGGAGTCACCTCGAGCGTTACGCTATTGTTACACTTACACACTGCATCTTAGAACAAGTTTCAATTAAGAGGGCAGATGATGCTTTTTTGAAAATCTTCATAGTTCATAGAAGATCTTCATAGTTTGTCCGGGATCGTTGAGCGTATATTAGTTACAGTCAGCATTATAAAAGCTTTTGAAAGGCCCAAACACGGAAATGTCTAAGGGTTGTATGCTTGATAAAATGACCAAGAACTTCGAGAAACTTTTCTTCGCACATCTATAGCCTGACGGACTAGCCAGCACTAAAGTTTCAGAAGGCATACCCTTGAATATCTTAGAATTCACACATCTCCTCGGAAAAACTATTGATGGAGGCAAAAAGGTACCGGATTGTCCACTAAAACTTTGTTGTCATTATCATAGAAGATTTGGACCTTGCGTTTCTTAAAGGGGGTTAATCTGGCTAAACTACAAGCTTCTGATTTCCTTATGCTTAAATGTTGACGCTTTGAAAAAAATCTGAACCATTCCTCTCCAGCAGCACGATCTTCTGTCCATAAAGGCAGGAAAATGAAATTCTTTTCTGCTTATTGAAACACTAGCTTTGGAGATATTTTAACAAGGTTTATTTTCCTACAAAGAGTAGCATAGGAGAACGGTATTCATGTCTATTTAGAAACTTCCGAAATAGTGCGTTCTTTTCTATTACTTAAACAACTGCTGTACGCCTTGTTTATTCTGTAGACAAAAGGTTATTTTGGAGGAAGAAATTATCTGTTTAATAACAACAGACAGGAAAGAGAAATATTTTCTTTTCATTAAACTAAATTAAAAAAATCAATCTATACTCGATTCTGTTATTCAACAAATTGAAACATTTAAATTGATTAATATATATGTAAAAAGTAATTATATTAACATAAAAAGCATCAAAACATATTTCGTATAATAGTTTATATCTAATTAAATTTATCATCAAAATATGAGGGAAATACTTAAACTTGGAAAAAACATCTTAATAATACTTTTACAAACTTATAGGCACAACAACTTAAATAAAAAGGTACTTTCATTACACTGTAGAAATCGACGTTTCTTGTTAATTATGTATTATGTTACTGAAAACATTATTTCATAAAAATAATCTATAATTTTAAATGCTTTAGTCAGAATACAACCACGGGAACTTAGACGAAGTTTTAAAATATAACTATATTCGACAATAATAACTTATTTTGAATGTGATTTTTTTATAACTTTATACTTACTTGCATTTATACAAATATAAACATCTGAATACAAAAAAAAACGTTATACAGTCACACTATAAACACCGGTTATCTAAACAGCCATTGCATGTATCGCATGAACTTACTTATTTATTTAAAAGTTGTTTGGTTTGTAGCACTTATTTTTTATTGCTCGCAGCCTGAAAGCATAACAATTACTTTGACATGGGAGACCGGGGCAGGACGTGACACCGGGGTAAGACGGGACCCCCTATCTTGCTTAAGTTGTATGGTTTTCAGAACAGTTCTTTTTAGGGATAGGTAGAAGAACTGATTCGCTAGTTCTCAAAAAAAGAAAAAAGTAAGATTTAATAGTACAAGAAAGACAGTAACATTGACATTTTAGGAGGCACATTCTGTTATTTTAAGGTAATTTTAAATTCAAATTAATTACTGGAAATTTCAAAATATATGTTTTTTATAACGCTTGTTGCAAAGATTAATTACTGAATTTTATTTTAATAAGTCATTTTTATGCATTTTTTAGGACAAATGTTTAATATACATATAAATATTAAACTGTGGGGGCCATCAGTTCTAGGAATATAGTAAATCGGATGTAACTAATTCCAGGTTCCAGTATATTATAAAATGTAAGTGTAACTTTGTACAATTGTACGTATTTTATATTAGGCTATTTCGTGAGAAGTTGGAAATGTTATTTTTCGAGTTTAATTTGTAGTATACATATTTGTGAAGCTTTAATTTGTATTGAAGTACAGAGATTAGAAAAATTTTACAATTTATACGAATTTGTCACTTCTTGTTTCGCTATAAAAGTGTTTTTGTCTAACGTGCACGATAAACGCGACTTCCGTGCCTGTAGAGCTGGCGGAAAGCGTATCAACTCTAGTCAGCGGGCGGGAATGTGTTATTCCCGCCCGCTGATACGGGCGGGAAGACGATTACCCACAGCTTACCGTTGCCAACTTCATTGCTTCAAAACCCCATAACAGACATTTGTATTCGTTCAACGTCTTCTTTATCGTGCAAGTTGGACAAAAAATATTGTGTGTGACAACTCTGTTAAACGTAAACTATCTCTTACATAAATGGAGCAGTATATCAAAAGATATTAAATTTTGAGATTTTCCTAACCTAAATAAATACTATACTAAATAAATACAAAAAATAGCTAAATATACTCTTCAAGGTCAGTAAAATCACTTTTAGAAATATTTTCTCTATAATATTTCCTACTTATTTCTAATGCAAATAAATATTTACAATAAATTCTTGTAGCAAAACTAATTAGTATTGGTCCCTTATAAAATAAAGTAAATCTTATGTCATTTGAAAAAAAAAATGTTAAAGTTGATAACGATTTATATATATAAAAAATATAAGTAACATTTACTCCATACAAAATTACACGGAAAATTACTTTTTTGATTAGAAATAATATATAATTAAAGTGTAACGCCTCATCCCCATACGTGTCCCGTTCCGCCCCAAGCCCGGAGCGAGATGGGACAAAAACACTACTTTTCAATTTGTATTTTTTATTCGTAAGTAATGATTTTACCATATTTAATTCTTTACGAAATTCAAACATAAAGTTTCACAGTATTTAAATATCAATTTACATTGTAGTATTTCAAAACAGATGGCGAGTACTTTAATGAAAAAAGTAACCTGTCCCATTCCGCCCCGGTCTCCCCTACTCAAACGTTTAAAGAATCAAAGGAACAAGTGAAAGAATGGTGAAAACAATGTTCTTTTTTTATGATAATTTTTTAGCAAACGAAATTGTCATTGCTCTATCAAAAAAACATTTTAAAATTTTTTAATTCAATAATAGCAGATAAGTCGTAAAAGGGTATATTATAAAACTCGTTTTTAATATTGCTATTCATAAAAAATACCACAGTACTTAAGCTTTGAACATCAGTGACTTTTTCTGATAATTTAGTTTGTTCTAGTATCCACCTCGTACTGATTTTCCCTATAAATAATTTTCGTTTAAAGTTAATTAAATAAATTGAATTGATTTATGACTTAATTCATTTCAAGATACGGTTGAACATTTTTAATCATATCTCGGGTACCCATTACAATTTTTTGAGTTTTCTTGTGCTAAAAGTTGAAGTTGAGGTAGAAAATTTGAGAAAATCTTGAATTTTGTTTTTAAACTTCTCACGTGCTTTATTATTTTCAGAAGGTGAAAAACATATTTGTTGCGTACCACTAGACGTGGAATTTCATAAGCTTTCCAAATGTTGAAAAAAAATTCCCTATCTCTTTTTTCACCGAAATATCGTGGTTAGAAGTCAGCAGTGATTTTTAATAGCGCTCACAAGAGACGTGCGCACAATAATTTCCGACGGTAGTGTATATCGATAATATGTTGCTGCAGACTACTCATTAGAATTTTAGGTCAATCGATTACATAGATTAGATTTCAGAGGCGAGTACAGGTTGCAAATTGTTTTTTTAAACGGTTTTTGTTTGTTTTAAATATCACAATTTATAAGGCATTAACATAAAATTACATAAAATTAATTCGACAATCTAAAAAACGATCCAAAATATCTAAATATTCAAGATAAGCGTTTTTGGTAGCTTTTTTTTTAAGGGAGATTCACAACCATGAATCTTGATAAATATACAAAATGAACAAATGGTTTAAAAAAGAAAAAAATATGCTCTTTATACAGTATACAACCGCTTACGAGAAAACACTTCAGGAAAATAATAATAAGCGTGCAAAAATAATAAACAGAAAAATGATAGGCCTGTCACTTTTCCTTGTCAATTTCCTGTCATTTCTGCGAAAAACTGATAGGAACAAAAATAACACGCTTCCTTTCATATTTTTTTGTGAGAGACGACTACAGGAAATTCAGTTTCTACCATTTTATTATCAAGCTTATGATATAAACTATCTAATTATAGTTCAACTATTTTTTATTCCATGTGCCAAGTAGAGTTACCCTTCCTTCAGTACCATAAGTGATTGGACTTTTCTTCTTGATGAAATCGACTAGAACATCTCTATCCAGTGGACCTTGCTCGTAATGGCGATGATTTTTCTGGATGATAGTGTGATTATCACCTCCATTTAATAAAAAGCTCGATACCACAACTTTGTACCATTCCTCTGGTACCAAACTTTCATATTTTGGATATGTACAAGCTTGACATCTAGATTAAAATTTACATTAGTTAAAATAGGAAACAATATTAATCATAATAATAATTTTTTCACTTCTGTTATATTTTGTACGAAATGAGGCTCTTGAGAAATGTAATTGTTTCTGTCTCTTAAATTGATTTTTTTTTCAGCTTTAGCTGATGTTGTTTTCTGTGTAGTTTTAATTTATCATCTATAATCAGTTTTCGAACGTATATTTAAAAAATATTAACTTTTTATTCTGACCTGATTTTTACGTCAACGAGTCTTGAATTATCTGGATTTGATAAGTTATAAGTCACTTTGAGACCAGACCACTGGAGAAAAGAAATTCCCGAAAATTTATTAGGATAGTAACTTTCCAGAACTGCCTTTTCAAGTGTCTGTAAAAAAGGTTTACAAGTAAAATATAATTAAATATTGTAAAACTAATTAATTTTGCATTGTATAATATTAGTTCAATATTCTTAATTGTCAGACTGGAAGGGAGAATCTCACGTTTTAATTGTATTCTGTTGGTTGTCATCCAAATTTTAATATAGCATTTAATTAAGGCTTGATTCTACTTTGGAACGCGCGAAAAAAGGTTTTTTTTTTAATTTTTTTTTTGAACCTTTAAAAAAAAATTATGTAGGGTTTGTTATGCTTAATAAATATACTCTTAAAATATATTGAAAAAGTTTTTTAAATTTATTTTATGCTCTCTATATACATTTAAATGGTACTTTCTCGAAACCACGTTTTTTACCGCTTGTTAAAAAAATCTCCGAAATTACCGAATCGATTGGTCTGAAATTTTTACCACATATTCTATACATATACATCAACCGGTGGTAGCAGATTTATATGAAAATTTTTTTTACTATTTTTTTTATTGCAAAAAATAAGCAAACAAAAATGAGATTTTTGATTTTTTTTGTTTCGACTTGCCGCCATTTTGTTTTGTTTGCATGTCAGTGAAAAAATGTGCTACTACCGGTTGATGTATATGTATAAAATATGTGGTAAAAATTTCAGACCAATCGATTCGGTAGTTTCTGAGATTTTTTTAACAAGCGGTAAAAAACGTGGTTTCGAGAAAGTGCCATTTAAATGTATATAGAGCGCATAAAATAAACTGAAAAAAAATTTTAATGTATTTTAAGAGTATATTTATTAAGCATAACTAACCCTACATCAATATCTTCCTTAATCTTTAAAAAAAATTTACAAAAATAGCCTTTTTTTCGCGCGTTCTAAAGTGAATCCTGCCTTAAGTTATTTAAAATTAAATTAAGTATGACACTAAATAATAAATGCTATTTACTTTCCCTAGTAGAAAAAGCCTTATCTTTCTCCATAATCCCCCCTTGATTATAAGTATCCAGGGTACTTTTTCGAAAAGTTGGTCGTTAATTGTTTGAGCAGGGTTTTTTAAAATCAAATACAACAATTATGAAAAAAATCTGTAAACTATGTTTTGGAAAGTCTGAATCAAGACAAAGCTTTCTTGCCTTTATACTTTTTTTTTTAAATTCAACAGTTTTGAAGTTATAGCGTCCTGAACAATACTTTCATTTCGATCAGAAAATTTATTTTTCTTGTATAGAGTACGTGCCTTGAAAAGCAATTTGCATTTTTAAGAAATTTGTCGGTCCAGTAGGTGCTGAGATATCTACCTAAAAATACGTCAATTTCAATGCAAATTTAATTGTTTATAACGCTATAACTTGAAAACGGTTAATTGCACAAGAAAAGTTTGAAAGGAAAAAAGTCTTGCCTTGGTCCAAACTTTCCAAATCAAATTTTACAGAATATTTTGTTTGTAAATACTGTATTTGTTTACAAAACTTGTTTAAACAATCAGCGACCAACTTTTCGAAAAAGTGCCATGGATATTCATAATCAGGGGGTTTTTCTCGACATTTTAAGCCAAAATCTAGACATCTCAGTGCATAAAAAAGTTATAAGAGGCGGCTGGATTACCAATTGAACATGGGGATTACGTAAGGTTAGCCACCTAGAGATTTGTAACGGGAAATGGTGGGGCACCCCATGGGAATGCCTAAAATCTTCTAAATTTCACGTAAAATAATAGTTTAGCTATTGACAATTAAATTATATCTGGAGGTTAGGAAAGCATTGAACATAATTTCGTCAGTATATAAATACTTTCTATCCAGGTGATTATTTTTTACGATTAAAACAGAAAATGCGCGTTCCATAAAAAAATTATTTTTAAAATATTTATAGATCTTTTTCGGGTGTACAACTTTTGTTTATTAATTGCGTTTTCGTACCTTGCGTCGTTTTTCCAAAAATTGAATTTTTTCATTATTAATTTTATTTTTCACGACTAAAACAAAAACAACGCATCCATTCAAAAAATGATGAGTAGCAATTTTGTAGCTCTTTTTTGGGTAAATAGCTTTTGTCTGATTGTTTTTTTTTCGTAGCTTATGTCATTTGTCAAAAAATTTAATTTTTGTATTTTTAATGTTGTTTTTACGAATAAATCCAAAACTACGCGTTCTATCAAAAAGGGATTGATAACGAATTTGTAGATTATTTTTAGATGCACAATTTTTGTCAATTCATCTTTTGCCGTATCTTGCATAGTTTGATCGTAAAATGGAACTTATTATTTTTCATTTCTTTTGTGCGATCAAACTTTGAATTTTCGATTGTTTTTACAAATTCAAGAAGTTGTCATGATAATCTTGTAAGGTGTTCAAAAAGCAAAGTTTTTCTTATCTTGACTTTTTCTTCTTCTTCTGATCTTGACTTGGTTGTTTGGCTTAAAATTTTCATTTTCGTTTGTTTTTTTGAATTGCCACAGTTATACTGTGGTAATTTTTTTTATCGAAGAAAGTCATAAAGATAAATTGTTCGTCTTTTTGAGTACTACGAATAGCCATACATAGAATTTTTTAATCTTGACAAAAAGTGGTCTCAAAAATGTTGAAAATGCTCTAAATTTTTGAATTTTTATCCAATCTGTCAATTCTTTCGAAAGTTATCGTGCTAACAGACTAAAAATCTACAGACACATCGAAGTAGAAGCTCCTTGACATTGATAACACAACTTTCATTCATGTCTGCATATAATACTTTATAAAACATTAAATTCTTTCATAATAAATACAAATTATTTTGTCAATCCACATTAATAAATAAATATATATTTCAGAATATGATATGTATATGGTAAATTAATGTAATTCACACATATTTTTCCGGATTATAATTTTCTCTTCCGGCATGTTTTATCGTCAATATAATTTCTTCGTCAGCGGGATCCTAAAGGATTCCAAAGAATTCCGAAGAATCACAGTGCAAGTGTTTAAAAATTTATCTCCGACAAAATATTCATCTATACCTGTATCTCCTCCCCCTACGTAAACTTGGAAAGGGCGACGAGTGGAACAAATTCTCGTGCTTGTATTATAATTTTTTAATTATAAATGCGTTTTTGCTCTACTCAGAAAAATAATTCCATATAAGTTGTGATATCCTCTCAGAATAACACCTTTGGTTTCTTTTCAAATTTTTGGGATATCACTTTTGGCCACCACCACATAGGGGTTAAAAGTTTTTAGGTTTTGAAAAATTACGTTAAAAATTTCGTTTAGAGAAACTTATTTTGATTTTTATAAATTAAAGAAAAAATTGTTACAACTTGAAATAATGCTAATTTTGCATCTTTGGACTATTTTGTAGTGGCTAAGTAAAAAAATGTGTTCACGTTCAAAAAAATTGTAGTGCATTTCTTCCATTCAAACATAGTCCATAGAAAAACTTTTAATTTTTAAAAATTAAAAACGATTTTAATTTTTACAAAAAATTGTTAAAGTTCCAAACTTTAAAAACTCTCACATCTTCTATGGTGGCCAATAATGATATCTAAATTGTTTTTAATCATATAGGCTATCCTGACCCCAATGTTTCATGAAACGTCTCATCTGCCTAAAGTTTCATGAAACTTTACATCCCCAAATGTGACATGTTGATGAAATAAGGTTAAGAATAAGTATTCCTCGATCCGGAAGATAAAAATGTGCTAGAAGAGAAAATTAAAATCCGGCAAAATATGCCGGAAGATAATAAACAACGTAAAATATTTACCTCGACAATATCGCTTCCTATCAATTCTACCAAATCGTAAGTAATTCCTAGAGGTGCAATTACAACAATATCCTCATAGGTAATATCAATGGGATTATTGCTAATATCACCTTGAATTCCACCTGAATTTATGATCGAAATTGCTGCTCGAGTCCAATAACGTTCGTTTTTACTTTTTCCTACGTACTAAAATTATAAATATATGTATAATCTATTATTTACAGGTATAAGATTATTACAATGCAAATTGCATGGTAAAACCTATAATACGCAGAAAGAATATTTTTTAAGTAAATAGTAGAACCAAAGAATTTAATTTTCGCTTACATAATCTACCATCGCATCAGATACCATATTTCCCAAATTGCACTCGCCTTGTCGACATATGCTTTTTCCATTAAGATAAACTTTAGTCGTGCCAATTGCGACCTTACTGACTTTATCTGCTTCTTCTTTCCAAGGCTGAAGAGCTTTCAATATTTCTGGATCTGGAAAACATTGTAAAGCCTGTCAATTTTTACTTATATCTAAACTGCAGTCGAAAGGTATAATTTAATGCAGATTTTGGTTAACAAATTATTAAAAACCTTGTATAAGAAAGTTAAGTAAATATTTGTTTCGAATTTCGTATTTAACATTTAAAAACTTTCCTTTTGCAGGGACAGAGGTCAAATGAAAGATTAGGGTTCGGTTCAACATTCTAGTCTAATATTTAGCTCAGAACGATAAACGACGGATAATGATAATTACCCTCTTCAATTGATTGATCCAAAAGAATGGGATTTCCTTCCCAATCGATTACTTCCCCTTGAGAGTTAAACCAAACTGTCAAATTTCCTATATACCTAAACAAGTTGACAAAATAAATATAAATATTCAAAAAACATCGAAAAAAATATTTATTGTGAATGATTTTATAAGTATATATCTAACTACTATCGGCGAGAAAATTCGAGTCCTCTGGCTTTGACGATGAAAAAGTATGTGACGAAAAAATGCTAGCTCAATGAATGACGG
>CAKNWT010318644.1:0-17096 GCA_932066315.1 Andricus coriarius
TGGTAAAATGAAGCAATTTTAACTTAAAAATGTGCTCAATTCCAATATCCTGACATTTGGTTAATATAATTTGCTTACAACAATTACATTCGATATCCTGTACATTATTTATATTTTTTGGATACTTCGAAATTCATTTTCGTCACGGTTTTGATGTAATTTAAGAAAAAAAGGATTAGGAAAATGGGTCCAGTATTCTCAATATTGAAGCTAATCTCAAATAAAATGCAACAGTATCAAAACTCCCAACAGATAATGAACGGGTTAACCGATTTTTTTCTATCTTTTTTTAATCGTCTCCAAATTATGGAAGGAATCGAATGCAGCATATTAAAATTCAATTTCTTCATATATTGATAATTATCAATTTCCTTCAACCGTCTCGAATCATGTAACACACTAACAATAGGAAGGATCGATGATTTACGAGGGACCCCCTGATGTGAAGTGTCTCCGATAAACTTCACGCCTGAAAACCAATTTGTAGTGAGAAAATTTGGAGCGCCTGGTTTAGGTTCATCCTAGCCACTTTCCCCGTTGGCGGATTGCTCGTTTCCAGGCGCATAAATGAAGCAATTTTTCGATTAATTAAAATATAACAAAAACAACACCATTTTTCAAAAAACGAAGACTAATAGCTTCGGCATTATGCCAATGAGATCGTGTGGTACAAATATTACATCCAACAATTCATCCATGTAGGAGGAAACTTGTGTTATGTAATACATGGGAAAAAATTCAGGCCTGACGAAGCGCCTTAGCCGAGTGGCTTGAGCGGTTAGGAACGAGTTGCGTTAGTCTAGAGTCTAGAGGAGATAGGTAGTTCAATGCCCGCAGCGTGCGTCCGATTTTTTAGAGCGTAAAAAGCGTGCGATTAATATAAGTAGTAATTGTTTGTGTTATATTATGTTTAAATAAATGAATTAAAGATAATAATATTATAAATTAAAAAAATTATTTTATATTTTTTTATTAGCAGAAACGGCTAGCTTGACAGTCTATGAACCCTTCCTTGACTATCTTCGAGAATTTAATGTTGGAGTGTTGAACGGCTTACAAATTTGTCTGTGATATTTTGTAGATGGAGTCTAGGAGTGCTTCACTGACTATGCTTGACGCAATATAAGAAGCCTTATATTTCTTGAAGCACTATTTGCATGATTTTGCAATACGATATTTTCAATTTGTCAAATGCTTTTAGGCCTATCCTAAAGTCACAGACTCGTTCAATGAAAGTATGAGACATGATTTGATATGCACAAACAGTGCACATTGACAATATATTGTTTGGAGTTCGAGAGGCCAATGACGCGGCGTTACTTCACTCTCCACGCATATTTTAGATATTGGAAAGCAGTTTAAACTTATTAAAAATATGTCTAAATTCAATAAACACCAAATATGACGGTGAACGGCTCAACTGGGCTCAACGACATTCGCTCACGCCGAAAATGGTCTCGGCCTTTCAATTTTCACGCGCATAATTGACGCGCAAAGATTGCCATTATATGAGAGTCTCTTTGACTATGCCCAAAAAATTGTGGAAGGCCCTGTCGACCATTGAGAAGATTTAAATGACTCTAAATTTTGACTCTCTAACTTTGTCCCTCCATTTTTCTGCGTGCCTACTTTACTGGCATAAACTCTTTCGTTTCAAAAAATTTCGGTTTTAATATTACCAACAGAAGTAAAATAATCGACATACACTAATCAATATATTGCACTCGCATAAGCTATCACCATAACGAGGACACCTGATTACGCCAGCTATAGCTGGGAGTCTGGGATTGATGAGTTACAGGAATATAAATATCAAATTCCATAATGCATATCGTGCACGCTTGCGAGTCATGCCAGATGCCATGCTCTTTGAGTTTCATTATTGTGCGCTGTTCTGTATATCCTATAGGTGCTGCTTTTTACGGTAAATAATTGAGTCAACAATCATTCACACACTGTTACATTTATAGGATTTCATTGTGAAAATAACCGACGTTGGATCAACCTGCAATTCTACTATGGAAGGCGTTAAAAGAACGTTATTAGTCACTGGAATTGGTGTCGGGATTGGTTGTGCATCAACAGTTGGGTTTCGAATAGTAATTGGAGCTTTGAGCTTCACTGCATCAGGCGTTGCTGCGGGCTCCACGGAAGCATCGTTAATGTATATTCTAGGTAAGTTGATATCAGAAACCATTACATCTAATTTCTTAACATACTCTTGAGTGGAAATTTTCAATTATATGACTTCTTACACAAAATACTAATGAAAATCTTCCACCATATGGTGAATATATTTATGGAAAAAAATATTGGAAGTGGGCGCTGAGCTCCTGCGAAATAGGATTTTGTAGCCCCTTCTCATACTTTCCCTCCTCTACTAATGCTACATTCCTCTCACTTTCCTTAGTTGGAAAAAGTACGACAGACTATATATCTCTACCCTGGCGAAAGTATAGGATAGGAATTCATTCTGAACCAATCCGAATCATTCCGGAATCTGTATCCGAATCAATGCGACTGAATTCAAACCAATCCGAAAAAATTTTTACATTTCGTTCGATCCAAATCGGTCAAAAATTAATCCGACTCAATCCGGTTCAATCCGAACTTCCAATCCGAATAAATCAAAAAAAAATTTTCAATCCGAATTAATCTGAACTCGGATTGACCTAAAACGATTTTCAATCCGAATGAATCCAATTCAATCCGAACTCGGATGATTTCGGATTCATTGAGATTGAAAATTCAATGTATATTAATCCGAATTCGGATTCATTTGGATTGAAAATTTGGTTCGGATTTGTTCTGATTGGGTAGATTTGAAGTTCGGATTGGACAGGATTGAGTCGGATTAATTTTTAAACGATTTGGGTCAAACGAAAATTTAGAACTTCTTTCGGATTGGTTCGAATTGACTCGGATTGGTTCGGATACAGATTCCGGAATGATTCGGATTGGTTCGGAAGGAAAACCTATCCAATACTTTCGCCAGGGTATGTAAAAGATGCCAGCAGCCGATCACTTCACTAATAGATGAAAACCACAAAGTATTCACGATTACAACATAAATGTGGGCGTCCGCATGAAAAGGTCCCTTATGACCGGTATGGACTTACATATAGGGGCATACAGCAGGATAAATTCCCGACATTTGAGACCCTAAATGAACCCTGTAAGTTGAAAAACGAGTCACTGGGACATTTTTGAAGTTGGGACTTCGAAAAACCATTTTTCGAGAACCCATTTCCGGTTACTATCTCGATATGAGTATAGTTCCAATTAATCCACTATAGGTGCCAGTATCATCTTCCACTCAAACCCAAAAATAATAATTTTGACCTTAACTTAGAAAAACGTGAATATTTCCTAAACTAGAACTTGATCAAGGTCCGTCGATATTCATAGACAAGGTTAATCAGTGCTCCTCGATAGGTCGTACGTATCCGGTCCGATTTTTCTATTCGAAACTGACGAGATGTTCAAAACTTTTGAAATACATATGCAGTGTATCATAATAATAACAGTGTAAAATACTTTCTTCGTTTTTTCTTTAGATTATGGTACCTTCTCTGCACGAAAATGTATTTATTTGTTACCAATAAGTAGTAAAGTAATAATGATGATTTAAATGTCGCGCCAAAATCGGCCAGTTTTCTACTGAACTCCCAAAATGGATCCATATGACCTATCTATGAGCATTGACAGACCTTAATCTTGATACACGTCTTGAAGCGAGCTTCAGACCGTTGTCTGGTTGTGTCACATGTGCTGTGTATGTCTCAAAATTAAAAAAATGCCAAATTAGTTTTAGTTGCAATCTGGACCCTGTCTATAATGTCATTCATTCCATTATATGATAATATTATATTATGCACCGAGGTGCATAATTAGGGTCTTTCTTTACGCGACGAGCGGCAACGCTCGCAGGACGATCGAAGCCGGGGCGAGATAAGTCCTGCGTGTATTGTAAACGAGTCGCGTGAAGACACGAATTCTGCGCATTGGCGCATATACTATTTTATGTGACGGCGGTGCATTTACAAATTTTGTTGCGATAGCGTAGAGTATTGTAATGTTGCACATTACGATACAGCGGAGTGTAATGTGAAGAGAGATCGTCTGCTGTATCGTAATTTACAACATTACGATACTCTAAGCTGTTGCATAAAACGCATTAATGCACCGGAGGCACATAAAAATGTTTATGCAACGCACACGCTATACGGGCATCGGAAGTTGAATTTTCGATAGGAATATTTTGAACAATACTATGCATGACATGGGAAAGAAGCAACGATTTTAACTACCCAGTGGGCACACAAGTCCTAAAGTTGTAATATAGGCCTCTTGTGGCGTGCGTCTTGAGGACCTTTTGAAGACATGAAAAGATTCACAGGATGTCTTAAGGACGTCAAATGGCATGACATAGAGGTACATTCTAAGAACGTCTTTAGGATGTCCTGGTGCCCACTGGGTAGTGTCATATCTGCCCTTGCTTTGCTCCGGCAGCTAACTTCACACTTGTCGGTAATCGTTGCGTTTCTCTCCTTAGTACGCAATCTACTATTGCTCATGCTCTTATTTCATTGGTCATTTAAGGACCATTTCGCTGGCCCAACCACCCACGCAAATTCAACTTTTTTGGGGCCAAATATTTAGTGCAGAATTTATTCAAATTTGTAAAACCAAAATTAGAATTTGTGCAACACCGGAAGTACCTGACAACTCAAAAAAACACTGGCCGGCCCAGCGAAACGTTTCGCTGGCCCCGACATGATCCAAAATCAACTTCATATGGGCTTATTATTTTCGTCTTAATTTGTTCAAATTGGTGCAACCAACTTCAACCCCTAAAAACTACCCCCTATGCGGCAAACGCCATGGCCGGGCCAGCGAAACGATTCGCTTATCGCGAAATTATCCAAAATCAAGTTTATATGAGCGTATTATTTTCGTCTTAATTTGTTCAAATTTGCGCAGCTAACTTCAACCCCTAAAAACTACCCCCTATGCGGCAAACACCATGGCCGGGCCAGCGAAACGATTCGCTGATCGCGAAATTATCCAAAATCAAATTTATATGAGCGTATTATTTTCGTCTTAATTTTTTCAAATTTGTGCAACCAACTTCAACCCCTGAAAATTACCCCATATGCGGTAAACGCCATGGCCAGCCGGCGAAACGATTAGCTGGCCTATACATGATCCAAAATTAAGTTTATACGAGTGTACTATTTTCGTCTTAATTTGTTCAAATTTGTATAACCAATTTCAATCCCTGAAAACTACCCCCTATGCGGCAAACGCCATGGCCGGGCCAGCGAAACGATTCGCTTACCCCGAAATTATCCAAAATCAAGTTTATACGAGCGTATTATTTTCGTCTTAAATTGTTCAAATTCGTGCAACCAACTTCAACCCCTGAAAACTACCCTTATGCAGCAAACATTATGGCCGGGCCAGCAAAACGATTCGCTGGCCCCGAAATTATCCAAAAACAAGTTTATACGAGCGCATTATTTTCGGCTTAATTTGTTCAAATTTGTGCAACCAACTTCAACCCCTAAAAACTACCCCCAATTCGGCAAACGCCATGGCCAGCCAGCGAAACGATTAGATGGTCCAGACATGATCCAAAATTAAGTTTATACGAGTGTATTATTTTCGTCTTGATTTGTTCATATTTGTATAACCAATTGCAATCCCTGAAAACTACCCCCTATGCGGCAAACATCATGGCCGGGCCAGCGAAACGATTCGCTGGCCCCGACATTATCCAAAATCAACTTTATATGGGCTTATTATTTTCCTCTTAGTTTGTTCAAATCTTTGCAAAAAATTTTTTACTCCTCAAAACTACCCCCAATGCGGCAAACACCATGGCCGGGCCAGCAAAACGGTTTGCTGGCCCCGACATGACCCAAAATCAACTTTGTATGGGCTTATTATTTTCGTCTTAATTTGTTAAAATTTGTGCACTCAACT
The DNA here is from genome assembly GCA_932066315.1 of Andricus coriarius. Lineage (NCBI taxonomy): Eukaryota > Metazoa > Arthropoda > Insecta > Hymenoptera > Cynipidae > Andricus > Andricus coriarius. The sequence continues at coordinate 5,989 of CAKNWT010318644.1, forward strand.
TCGCTGGCCCGGCCATGGCGTTTACCGCACAGGGGGTAGTTTTTAGGGGTTAGAGCTGGTTGCACAAATTTGAACAAATCGGGACGAAAGTAATAAGCCCATATAAAGTTGATTTTGAATCATGTCGGGGCCAGCGAAACGTTTCGCTGGTCCGGCCATGGCGTTTGCCGTATAGGGGGTAGTTTTCAGGGGTTAAAATTGGTTGCAAAAATTTGAACAAATAAAGAAGAAAATAATACGCTCGTATAAACTTGATTTTGGATAATGTCGGGGCCAGCGAATCATTTCGCTGGCCCGGCCATGATGTTTGCCGCATAGGGGGTAGTTTTCAGAGATTGAAATTGGTTATGCGAATTTGAACAAATTAAGACGAAAATAATACACTCGTATAAACTTAATTTTGGATCATGTCTGGGCCAGCTAATCGTTTCGCTAGCCCGGCCAGTGTTTTTTTGAGTTATCAGGTACTTCTGGTGTTGCACAAATTCTAATTTTGGTTGTACAAATTTGAATAAATTCTGCACTAAATATTTGGCCCCAAAAAAGTTGAATTTGCGTGGGTGGTTGGGTCAGCGAAATGGTCCTGGTCATTTATACTGATTTTTGTCTCGGTCATGGCATATTACGTAAGACACTAGATGTGCTTTGGAATCACGAAGTTTGGTCTCTTGGAGAGGCTCTCTTGCATGAACCTCTTATCTACCTTTGTCAAGATATGTATATGACGTGGCAAATCGATATAGAGTATATCAATATGCCACGTAAATGCTTAGTTTCTCTTGTCTCATTATCCAGAATTTAAGCATTAATTTAGCTCGCGATCCTATTACATTATAGCTGTTTCTGAGACTCAATTGCAGCCTTTAGGGGTGCTGTGGTATGAGTGACTCCATTATCAACTCATCGGTCAACTGAATTGCTTTTTATCGAGGTTAAATCCACACAAGATGGTGTTTTGGTAGGCGTTATTTATAACCCTGGCGGATGGGCCGAACGCAAGCATTACGCTACAGCGTAATGCTAAAGTAATGCTAAAGTAATATGGCATTATAATTATTAAACGAAGCAAAATAAATATGTAAACTGTAGCAATTAAAATAAAACGTTAAAATTTACGTTAAATGGTCATACCGCAAATGCAACAAGTTGCCTTTTTAGCTTAAAAAATAAAATAAAACAAAGTGGCTGTCATTGAAGTCGGGCCACAGCATGTTGGCAACCCGCTTGAAGCCACTGTTAGTAGACTGCAATGACAGCCACATTATTTTTTTATTTTTTAACGCTGAAAAAGAAACTTGTTGCAATTACGGCATGATCGTTTAACGCAAATTTTAACCAATTATTATAGTTGCACCAGTTTACATATTTATTTTGTTTCTTTAATTAATTATAATGCCATATTACTTTAGCATTACTTTAGCATTACTTCAACATTACGCTGTGGCGTAATGCTTGCGTTTGGCCGGTCCGCCAGGGAAAGCGCCAAATGCCTCCTTAGAAGTGATCTACAGTCATTTTTGAAAATATTCCTAATTACAACAACTTTATTATCACAGGTGATTCAAATAATAATCTAAACGCAACGACCAGAAAAACTAAATATATCTAAGGTCCGTAGTGCATGCATCAGGACTGTCAATCGTTTCCCATACTTCAACACATCATACGTACCCATCTAGTCCTCGGATAGATCTTATGATGGTGGATGACCTCGAGAAGGTTTCTTCTTATTCGCAGCGTCCAATTTCCTTTCTGTCTAACCATGACCTTATTAATATCAATTTTAAATTCACCAATAATCTTACTCCTAGCACCTTTCGCACTCCAATACGAAATCTCTCAAACATAAATGAATTTGACTTCATTGACCACCTTGTAATATATGAATGGGAAAAAATGGATTTTGAGCAGAATGTCAATACAAAGACCACCTTTGTATTGCGCCCTCGTAACGGATACTTTTTTGTTTCCTACCACCTCCATCACTACCGTTTGTGAGACGGTCCGTATAAGTGGTTTTAAGTGATAAATAATAAAGTAATAATATCGAAATGGCTCCATGAGGAAACAAGTTGGCCCTGATCTGGTAGCTGGATGATAGGAAAAAATGCGTTATTCAATTATATCAATGATTCCATAACATTTTGCATCTTCATTTAACAACAAATAGCAATTTTCATTTGAAGTTGCATAAAACTTAGGATTTGTTGACGAGTGAAAAAAAAATTATTTTGTATTTTCATTCATTCATTCAATTAATAATACATGTTGTATTTAACGCTTAATAAGAAATGGTCGTTAAATGATTATGCAGAATAACTTGAAATATTGCGCAAATCGATGGGTCCTAAAAGAAACTATGCAACTTGCGGCGACAGATAGAAAATACGTATCTGGCGCACTCTATACTAAGTATGTATAAATTTCTATATACTTGGCATAGAGTGCGCTAGATGCGTATTTTCTATCTGCCGCCGCGAGTTCCGTAGTTTCTCTTAGGAAGCTAGAATGTAGAGCGGTAAAGTAGAAAAAAAAACTCAGCCCCTATTTTGATGCTCTAAGTGGTAAAATTGGAAATTTGTGCCCATTAGAGCGCCAAAGTAGGGGCAAAAATCGCATTGAAATAGCCTCTAATTTAAAACCTTAGCCCCTCCAAATGAGAGCGCGAAGAGCGTCCAAGTTAGTGGACTTAACATCCCCTTCCTCGAGTCGGTTTCGGACTGGGCCTGATACTAAATCAAACATTGTTTCGGAAGGAGTTTATCTGTGAAATGTCTAGGAAAACTTTCCCAATCCTTCAGCAACTGAATAGGAACAAAAATTCCCTTTCCACCTCCACTCGAGCGTAAACACATAACACATTACAGAGAAATAGCTGGATTTTTTAATGTGAACAAGAGAAGATAATTCTTTATGTGTAACTTGCTGTATTCAGTAATTAAAGATGACGCTCCTCAGTATCTTTACAAATTTTTCCATTTTGTAGACCAAAAACTTCCTTTCCAGTCCAGACTTCTTGAAAGAAAGACAGTACTAAGAATTCCTTTCCACCGCACATGTAAACTTCAACGTTCATTTCTTGCGAAAGGTGCTCGTCTTTGAAACAAATTAGCGTCTAGTTTAAGAAATGCTTCGTCACGATAACACTTTAGGCATGACCTTTTAAAAAATCTATATCAAATAAGTAATTCCACTTTAGAAATAACCCGTTGGTAGCACATAATTTAAATTAAGATTAAAATATATCCGGTGAAATCCTGTAAAATTTACGGTTTCTTTCTTCTTCGATACATCCTATACAATTCTAGGCTACCAGCAATATATTAGATTTAATCTCGTTTTACTTATCCTTCACAACTATTAACTATTTCTACCATACATTTAAAATTCATTGATCAGTGATTGTAATTCTTTACATATTTTTTTATGTATACTTTGTTCTTTAGAGGGCTAATTAGCCCTAAGGAATTTCTGAAATAAATATAAATACAAATATTATACTTTGTTACAGGGACATGAGGATGGAGCTTCGTACCAGTGTTACAAGGCATTGGCGCTACAGCCGCGATTTCTACAACAACTGCGGCTGCTGTTGGTGCAAGTGGGACTGTTGCAGCTGCACGTATACTGTGAAGAAGAGCATAGACTTCATTATGGCGTGCAAATATCAATATTTTGAATTATTATTTCTATATTTTCAAATTTATAAATAAATAACACTACTTTATCTATTTAAATGTATAATATTCTTAACTTCATATTCTGATATAAAATGGGTTTTTAAGTTTTGGAAATGACTCTATTATTGCACATATCCAGATTGTTTTCAAAATATCTTCACCAGTGATCACAATCGGGTCGATTGTGACTTTCTTCACCCTCCACAAGGCCAGAATCTCCTACTTTACGTTCCTAATTGTATTTCTGGAACTGTTTGTTCCCCTAGAGGACGTCCGGTTGACTATGTCTGAATATATGTTCTGTCAGGATAGTTCTGTTCCACTAGAGGAGATGATGTTCATTAGGGTGATCCAAAATCGAATTAAAAGATTTTTTTTATTTTCATGCTCTCACCCCCCAATTTGTTTGAATCAAAGAAAAAATAATAAACACGTATTTTTTTGTTTTGAAAAAATTGATATTCAGAGGTTCCGTAAACCATGTGAAGTTCAACACTTATCGCATTTGCTATAAAAAAAATTATTTTTTGTACATTTCAGACAGAATTGTCAATATTAGACATATCAAGGTGTCTCCCAATATCTATCTTCACAATTAACAGAATACAAATAAAAAATTACTTTTTGTCCGACCCCCCTTGAAAACGCGCCATTGCATGCACGCAAAGCAGGCGTAAGGTGGCGGCTTGCAGCCCAGTGACGTTTTGCTCATGCGCACTCCATCGCCGGGCCAACAAAAACTTTACGCCCGCTACGCATGAAAGTTTACGCCCGCTATATAAAACTTTACGCCCGCTAAAATTGTCAAGTACACCAAACATCCTCTATCTGTTTCACATGCTTGTTTTCAAGGAGGCGGACAAAAAGTATGGTGTGTATCAAGGGCGTAAAGCTATTTTGCCTTCTTTACGCCCTCGATACACAATATTCTATTTTATCACATCTCCATCATAAGTACGATTTTAGCGCTTGCAAACGATCCTTAAGACAATATTATTTTATAGGTCCAGGTCTTTAAACGGTTTACTTAGGGTCCTAGGTTTATAAAGTGATGATGTACTGTGATCTGATTGGCTTACGGACAGCTGTAGCACACTTTATCGTACGCTAAGCAATTCACATTATCGACGCACTATAGCGCTGTATACACACCACATGCTACGTAAGAAGTTGAAGACAACCATTTGGAGAATGTTAAGAGATGCCAAAAACCATACTTATGATTGCGTTGTGATAAAAGATAATGTATAAAACAAACCGCAAAAAATAAGAATTAGCGAAAAAATCTCACAAAACTCAATTTTTTACTTATGGGGTTTTTTGGGATCATATAAAACTCGATAAGCCTAATATTGACGATTCTGTCAAAAATTTACAAAAATGTCTTTTTTTATTGGCAATAGGTTTGCGAAACCTCTAAATATCATTAAAAAAAAAAACAGACGTGTTTTGTTTATTCAAATAAATTTGGGGGGCAAGTGGATGCAAATTTAAAAAATCTGAACTAGCCTATTACTACATGCCCCTAAAAAATGACACAAACACGAATTTACTTTTCATATTTTCACCAAGGAAGCAATCCTTTTATGATTATATTTTATTTATCGTTTTAAAGTATATTTAAAATTACACGGGAGCATTTTTTCTCCAGAAGTTCATTCGATTCGTAAACAAATTATTCGACAGAGATACCCTGGGATCTGTATTATCATTAATATTGCCAATCTGAAGATAGGTAGTGTTTTCTGGATTATATGTCTCCCAAAAGTTATCAGTCTTTAACTGCTTTGATATTGGTTTCCTAAAATAATACATAAAACAGTAAGTTTATATAATAATTTGATCAAAAAATATATTCAATGATGCATGTAGATACAATAAAGTAATAAAATAATTAGCTTTACATACCCAGTTATAACGAATGATGTCCAAAGATCCACCATTAGTTCGCTAATTGATTTCTCTGTTTTGGTCAAGTTACGAATTGGTGTGGGAAAAAGATATAAGAGTTCTCCACCATGACGCACGCCCAGATTTCGATTGTTTTCAATTCCAGAATTAATACTGGAGGTGCCAACGTAACCAAAGGAATAAAAGTAGATTGGACTTTTCAATTGAGGTGCTACTTTTTCCAGCATTTTCACTTCCGGATATATAAAGTAACCATCACTCATATAATTTGTGAGATTTGCAAGGAACTGTATAAAAATAATAAAAGGAGATAGCAAAAGATAATTGGCGATTGCCAATAAACATTAACATAGTTATCAATTTCTAATCATTGCTCAATCACGCAAGGTGTAATCTGTAGTATATACTTAAAGATTATAGTTTGTTTTATGATATTAATCAAAAAGCTGAAAGATAAATTCATTAAAAGAAAGTGAATCCTATACCTTGTCTTTGTTAGAGAAATCAATCGAATTATTGAAATAAAATTTTTTTACAGATGCTAGAAAATCTGTTTCATTTGTTGAATCAAGCAAGGCACCAGCAATGAAAAGGATAAATTGATCTAATTTGGACGTAACGAAAGAATATTGTGACGAGTCAGTGTATAAATCTGAAACCGAAAATTATTTTAATATGTTTAGAAATATACGTAATTTTAGAAAATATATTTTGGGTGAATTTTATATTTAGTTCGTATCTTAATTACTCACCGGGTGCCAGTCCTTCTTCAGTGACACCACCAACAATCAAAGGCAAATCCTTCATTTGATTTTGTTCCATCAAGTTTTTTGGACTGTCAGTTAAAAATGCATCCTCGGTATTAGGTTCGTCGGTAGTACACCATCCAATTTTAGTCCATTCTCCAAGTTCACCGAATATGCTTCTTGTCTTTAGTAAACTCTCTACACTTTTTGTTCTTAGGCAGTCAACAAAACTTTCTGTAGTGTTGAAATCACAGGAAACAAGTTGAGCAATTTTCTGGGCATATTCTATAAAGACGCTGCTTTTTTTATATGCCCAGGTACCTAGTGGACTGCCACTTTCAATTATATATTGATGGAAGAGACCTGCATAAGAGGAAAAAATGTTTTTAATGTAAAATATATTATTGGGCACGCGCTCCAACCATTCTAAACAAAAAAGTTATAAAAAAAAAGGACTTGAAGAATGAATGAACGATTTAAAATTTAAGGATTCAAATGCTTTTCTGCATTCGACGATTGCCAAATCATTAAAAACTGACGGATCGCTCTAGTGAATAGATTAATTCAGTTATTATAGAGTATCTAATCAATAACTTCCACTGATTAAATCGTTTACTTTGAATGATGTCATTTGACACAGCCAACGAATTTTTATTTAAAAAAATCAATAATAATAAGACAAATTTGAAAAAACTTAAGATCTTAGTGTTTTCAAAATCATATAAATAAAAATATATTTTTAAATATACTACTCGTTTAAAAAATTATAATGATAAAAAACTGTAAATAATGAAGCTAAAACTCCCAAATTTTGACGATATCATTATTGAAGCGAATGTAATAGAAAACAAGCAATAAAAATAATTAGCTATAAAAAAAAATTACCAAGCAAAAATTATCCGAATTGAAAAAATGTAATGTCGGGAGTTTTTAAAAATTAAAAAATTTTTAGTTATTATTTTTATGAATTATCTAGTCAATTTTTTGTACAATTTTGTTAGGAGATTTTTTTAAATAGAATTTTCTTCTATTTATATTTTTGTGAATACTAAGACCGGGAGTTTTTTCAATTTTTTTTCATACATTTTTTTTTGTATATATTTTTTTAGTGGACAGTTTTTTGAGTAAAACTTTTTGTTTGTTTAGTATTTATTACCACCACCTATAGCCGGTTGCCGGTTGGCATGAAAGAGTGTCCTGGCATAACCTTGAAAAAATGATTTTGCATCTTAAAACTGCAAGCTGCACCGAGTAATCGTAAAGAATTATTTATAACAGGTCATAAATCGGCGCAGAAAAACCTCATAAAAATTCTAATATTATTATTTAGAATCCCGTATTTAATTGAAACAAATCTTCCATTGTTCGACAGTTTTTATTTTATTCAAACCATAAGCGCATAGAGAGTGAGCCAATGAGCGTATGTGATTGGGTCGAGTAGCGCCGCGAAATAAGACACCGATGGCCTCGAAAGACTTTGTTATGCCGAGGAAAAATAAGTTGCGCAGATGTGCGTAGATTTTTAAGAATAGAGTGGGATATATGGTCACTGAACAAACCTTCCCATTGACACCCTTTTTTTAGAATTTTTATTCTGCATAAATATCGAAAAGCTGACGAGGAAGTATAACATTTTTTACAGATAAACCTTCCTCAAGCCATAAGGAATGTTTGTGCCAAGTTTCAGGCGCGTATGTAATGTGATTTAAGAGAAAACTGGCTAGAAAGGATTTTTACATGACCCTTATAAACTCCGGGTTTTGCCTCATTGTCATGGAGCACCGAGACTTTAATAGAGGAATCATATTTCAAAATAAGACATGTTAAGAACATATTTCAGCAAGAAAAAATATCTAAAGAATATTGTAGTTACCATTACTGGCTTTCGAAAGAGCATGAAGAGCGACACTTGCGCCACCAGCGCTATTTCCAGACAATGTGACTTTATTCGGATCTCCTCCAAATGACTTTATATTTTTCTGGACCCACTTAAGAGCAAGAACTTGATCTTTCAATCCATAGTTTCCTGGGGCAGCTGAATTTCCAATACTCAAAAATCCAAAGGCTTCCAAACGATAGTTTACAGTGACAAGTATCACATCCTGGTCTAAAAAATAGTTACCTCGGAAACTATTACTGCTTCCTGCATGAAAACCACCTCCATGTATCCAAACCATGACAGGAAATAATTTCTTATTTGTTTTATCGTTCGTCTGAAAAATTTAGGAATGGTAATTTATATTTTTAACTGTTTACAGAGGTGCTGTATTGTAATCAAGATTTTTTTACCAAAGAAGAATCGAACTCCAAAAGTGGCGTATACACATTAAGAAATAGACAATCTTCATTTCCGATTACATTTCCTCTGATTAATTGAGGGCATTCGTTTCTGAATGAATGTGCTCCTCTAATTCCATCCCACTTATCTGCTGGTTCAGGATTTTTGAATCTGTTTATAGTCAAAATGTTTTAAGTTTTTTCTATATTATCCTTTAATTTTGATAAAAGATATAGACGAGTAAAAACAAAAAATTTCGAATTACAGTATATGTCAAACTTTTTGAGTGGCGATCCTGGGAAGTTCTTTTCAACTACACTCGCCTCGCGCACGGTGTCATTTCGCACTGTGTCTTATTTTCACACTTGAGTGATTCCGCGTCCTCCCCGCGTCCCCCTTGGATGCCAACCACACCGCTCGCCGAGACCTCAAGGCTCCAAGAGTCAGTATATATAGATATATATACGGACGTGAGTTTTGACCTTAGAGTGCTCGCCCGTCCCTTTAAATCCGGTTAAAACTAGATACTAATTCCCTTCGCACTCTGTCTAATTGCCCCCGACGCTAGACACCCTGCGGGAGGTGAGCGTACAAAAAATCCTCAGTCGCGCGTCTCTTGTTTTCCGTGCTTCGCGCTCAATAATGTATTTACCTCGCGCTACGTGCTCCGCGTTTGTACTGCCCCCACATTTGTGCATAGACTTTTTAAAATTAAAGGTCAAAGAATTAACAACTGTAATTTGGCGATTGTGAATTCTCTATTGTTAAAGCTCCTTCGGTCTGGGATTGCTTATTCAGATATTTCAAAATAAAGTACAAACTTTATTTATCATGATTACTTTAATATTTGTTCCTTATTTTGCATTAAATTTTATTCTCAGTTGCCCTGAAAATGTATATCATTTCAATAAATATATATTATCAGAATTCATAATGTGTATTAGTATTAAAACAGACGTATTTTCATTGTCTTATTTTCATAATTAAAAAAAGTCCGTATTCTATGGAGAAACAATTTTGTTATTAAACATTTCTTTGCAACTTGTTTCATTTTTCCATAAATTTAATTGGTTTATTAACATTTTTATTTTTTTACGATTTTAACCCAAGATATGCATCGTAGTGTAAAGTTCTAAGAAAATTTGTTAATACAATGTATGAACAAAAAATTTATTTAAATGAAATATTATTATAATTTATGTCGTTTTTCCGAAAAGTTTAGTGTTTTATTTCGAATGTATTGTTATCTTTTGTTATAACAATACATTTGTAGTTCTTTTTTGGTTAAACAACTTTTGTGTTTACATTTTTTTCGTATCTTTTGTCGTTTTTACAAAATGTAATTTTTTTATTTTTAATCTTATTTTTTACGATTAAAAGAAAATCTACTCTTCCTACCTACAAATGATTGATACAAAATTTTTAGATCTTTTTTGGGTGAACAAATTTTGTTTATTAATTTGTTTTCGTACCTTGTGTCGTTTTTCAAAAAAAAAAATAATATTTTTTATTCTTAACATTATTTTTTACGATTAAAACAAAAACTACTCGTTTCATCAAAAAATGAAATAACAAATTCATAGATCTTTTTGTGGGTGTACGATTTTTTTAATTAACATTTTCTTTAGTACTTTGCGTCGTTTTTCCAGATATTTAATTTTTTTAATTTTTAATGTGATTTTTCTCGATTAAAACAAAAACCACGCATGCTATAAAAAAATGACAAGCAACAAATTTTGATCTCTTTTTTGGTTTAACAACTTTTTACATTCTCATCTAGAGAAAGTATTAGATTTGTGTAAAATTTGACCCCCCCAGTTTTTGTCAAATGTCCACGTTTTGAGACCCCCTGAACCCAAAAAACAGGTTTTTACGAATGTGTCTGACTGTCTGCATGTGGGTATGTATGTGGGTATGTGGGTATGTAGATTTTTAGTTTGTTAGCACGATAATTTTCGAAAGAATTGTCAGATTGGATTGGGCTTTGGTATATTCCTTAAGTGTCCTAAAATAAAGGTCAAGTGCGTTAGCCAGCCATTTTGGATACAAATTCAAAATGTGAGCACATTTTGAAAATTTTTGAGACCATGTTTTTTTAAAATTTTAAAATCATATGCGCGGCTATTCATAGTACTCGACAATTCAAGCAATTTATTTATATAATATTTTTTGATAAAATCAAAATTTTCAGAGTTACAGAATTTTCAAAATCCATAAGAAGAAACGAAAATTAGCATTTTCAGCCAAACAACGCGCTATACGAACAAAAGTCAAGATTATAAAAATGTTTCTTTTTGCACGCCTTACAAGATTATCATAACGACTTTTTGAATTTTCTTGAAAAATCGAAAATTCACAGTCTTATTGCATAGAAGCTAAGTAAAAATCCAAAAATCAAATTTCACGGCCAAACTATGCAAGATGCGACAAATTATGATTGAACTAAAATTGTGCACTAAAAAAAGATCTACAAATTTGTCATTGGTTACTTTT
>CAKNWT010318685.1:5989-16200 GCA_932066315.1 Andricus coriarius
TTTCTTGAAATAGTTCGAGGTTTTTAATTATTTTTGAAATTTTTTCAAAACTTTTCAATATATAATTTAAAATGAGTAGAATTTTCCCTAAAAAAACGTTTAATTCTGCAAAATAAAAAAATTGCCTTAAAATCTTCCACAAACTTCTCTGACAATTTTGGAATTTGTTCGAAATGTTTTGAAATCTTGTTCAATTTTATTTAAAAAAGTTTTTCATTCTCTTGAAACCTTTCATTCTGAAAAAGATTCTAAAGTTTGTTTGGAAATCTTTAAAAATGGATTTTTTTTAAATGTTATGAAATCGACCTTTTGTTTGTAATTTTATAAAAACTTTGCGAATTTTCTTAATATTACTCAAACTAACACACAGTTTTCGTAAAATGTTGTACACGTGCAGAATTGAAAAATTTTGCTTTGAAAGTTTCTACATTATTTTTCGAAATTTTAGAGAATCATTTTTAAATATTCTCTGAAAACCAAATAAAACATTATTTAAATTTTACCAGAAATTATAAGCAAACTTTTTTATTTTCTTGAAACCATCAAAATTCGCAAGGTAAACTGTTCGGCGAAATTTTCGGCAAAATTCTGTCCATTATTCTCGTACATCACAAAAAAAGTTGATAGAATTTCAATCTAAAAAACTGTTCGGCGAAATTTTCGGCAAAATTCTCTCCATTATTCTCGTACATCACATCGGCCTAAAAGTACAGCCAGCGCCACCCTCGGCCATATTTAATAGCATAATTTTCACCACACTGAACTCTGTAACGCCGACTAACGACGACATGAAACGACCCACGTTCCAGATCAGAGACAAAGAGTAGGAGACCGAGGTGACCGCAACAATGAATTTTTGATCGCCATTGATTATGTTATTATGTGGTGCACTCCCATGGCAGATGAAAGCAATGGATGAGAGCAGAAACTCATGAAAGTGAAAGAGACAAATAGATCTATCCGTCTCTTTCACTCTCATGAGTTTCTGCTTTCATCCACTGCTTCCATCTGCCATGGGAGTCCACACACTTTTAAGAGGAGAGAAATATAAAGGTTTTCTGTAATTGGTAGTTCAAGTTCGTAAATAATCGAGAGTTTCAGATTATATTAAATATTTTTGTCCTTTTTCGCACATATATTGAGATTATTTTTGCAAAAAATCTTTTGGACAGAATTAAAGAATTGCGCAAGCTCGAGAATACTCTGGACTTGGCAGCTCTCTGTTTAGTTCGCTTACTTCATGAGTAACCACGGGTTACGCATGAAGTGAGCGTTAAGGTAAGTGGTGACGCTATGATGTTGGCTGAAATGCATGTCGTTTTTAGAATAGGAAATGTTCTCATTCTCATAATTTAAAGTTGATGTTAGAAAAGAAAAGATGTTTTGATTCGAGACGAGTCGATTGACTTATAATATTCATACACTTTATTGAACATTAAGGAAGCTATAGTAATAAATAATATTTGAAAAACTGTTGTTTATAGTTCAATTTTTTTCCTTAAAATAATTCAAAATTGATGTAGAATGTTTGTTAAAAATTATTCTTTTTTCGTTTAAAAATTCAACCTCTTGGTTGAAAGTTAATTTTTTTAATTGAAAACTTGAATCTTTGACTTAAATTAAATTAGCATAAAGCTGGCAAGGGGATAGGGTTAGATAGAATTTTCCCCTTCCCTTTTCAAGCTTGAGGAATTACTCTTTCAAATACAAAATTTGAACTGTCTGATTTTTTATTGTATTTAAACATTTTTTTGTATTATTTTGTAATTATGTATTTTTTGTTTTCTATTCTTAAACTGATGAAAATGAAAACATTAGTTTGTCTATTATGTGAAAAACCACAAATGCTTCCTCAATCAGGAAGCATATACATTTACTAATATGAAGCAAAGTGATCGTGAAATAAGCACCATAAAAATATAAATACAAAAAAAGTGAAAAAACTCGAGATCGAATCCACAGCTAGTTTAATATGAAAGAGCCAATTACAAACTATCAATAGTATCAAAAATCTATTTTTTGTAAACTTAAGGTCATTTTTCTAGCAATGCGTCACATATTAATCAGGCATAATACAAAGTGCGAGAATTTTTTGAAGCGCTCAAGCCAAAATCAAATAAATCGTCAAAATAGTCATTTTTCCCGCATTTCTGAATATTTTTATCTTTCCTACATATATATTTTTTAGGATATTTGAATTTTTTTATTACATCATATTCGCATATCTTGTTGAGCAACATTCAGTAACGTGTAAAATTCATATCGACCACAAATACATTCCTTGATCTCTTAGTTTCATATATTTAGACTCTCTAGGGCAACCGTTAATTAAAAAATATATTTTAGGCATTTCAGAAATTTTTCTGTGTTCGAAAATCTCATTTTCTAAAATAGTCAACTTTTTGGCAATCACCGAATTTCATGCAAAATTTCACACTGCCCTCGCGAAAAAATATTACAGGATGATAAGCGTTGTAATAAATAATAAAATATTACTGACAGAATAATTGTAAAAAGCAGACAAACTAAAAATGAACGATTAATTTTACAATACTCATACTCTCATATGGAATTAAATGAAAATAGTAATTCTGTACAACGGAACTGTATAATTTAAAAACCTGTGAATTCCCTTGATACTTTTTTTAATTTGCTTCAAATTTGATTGAAATCCCTTGATACATTACGAAATATTTGTATATCCATTATAATCTTTTAAATCTTTTATCTCTTGAAAGATTACAAAGAATTTTTTATTGAAATCAATAACTTGACGGGATTACAAAGATTTTTAGAAATTCCTGGACATTTCAAAGAATTGAAAGGAATTTTTTAGATCTCCTTGAAATGTCAAGGGATTTTAAAAGATTGTAATATATTTGAAATAGTTTTGGGTATTTAGGCGTCCAGGGTGGCTCTCAGAATATTTAAAAGAATGTTGCAGGATTTCAGGAAATACGCGCTCACCTAATGTCACGGGATTTTGTAATGTTTTGGTGGATTACAGACGAGTTTTGCAAAAATTGTAGGGCACTTTAAAATGTGTCAGGGAATTTTCAATTGATCTCAGTAATTCAAAGGGATTTCAAAGAATGCTTAAGATTAAAAGAAAAATGGTGGGGTGCCCAGAGGCGGGCACAAATTTTCTCATCTATCACTAAACTGCTGAAAGCTGGTGATCTCCTCAGTGTACAACACTAACCAATCTTAACTCGGTTGGTTCTATTTTTCTCCCCGTACTTCCTAACCGTAGCCCGAAGTCAGGTGGGACTGATGTTATAACTGAACTATCCACCTTTCGAATACTTGGCTAACTATTTTGGAATCACCATCTTACGATGACTGGCTAATTTTTTTAGCCAAGATTTCTACTCGGAAAATACATTTCTCGCAACCAGTAGATAGTTGGGCGTTTACTTTAAATAAAAAATGCCACAAACAATAGAGTAGTCTCGATAAGACTGAAACTTTAGTTAACTAAAGACATCATACATCCGGAAAAGGAGAAGATAAAGTTTGAGGCGATGAATGAAGACTGGGTGTTTGGAATGGTAGAGGGATGAATGATACTAAGGAAAGACAATTATGAAAAACAATGCAAGTAAGGAAGCTAAATATTTCATGCGCACCTGAAATAAAAAAAGGGTTCGAGTAGATAGCAAATCACATGGTTGCCAAGGAATCTATCTGATTATCAGTGAAAGAGCAAAACAGCATGTCCGCAGTAAAAAGATGTGCATTCAAATGGATAATTATTATTTTAAACATGTCAGAAAATGACATTCATGTAGATTCGAAACGTTGTGAATGTTACCATGTTTAAAATTATTGTAATCTACTTTAATGCAATCCTCCTTACCGGGTCAAGCGGCATAAATTGGTATCTCCAAGATTTTTGTGGGTTTTTTTTTTTCGCAAAGAAACGTGACAAAGGTTTCGATACGAGATCAGTTCAAGCTAACATTATTAAAAATGTCTGGAATAAAAACTTTTTATTTTCGAGGGGGAAAAAAGATTTGATGGATTGAAGTCCAAAGCGAGGGTACTGGAAGAGTGTAAGGTAATTTCGGATATCCAACAACAAATGGTAACGGACACAGATTAGTCAGCTTATGCTTAAAAGAAGAAATCTTTATTAAAAATGCTTGATTTTAGGCATAAAATGATCCACTTGTACACCTGGTGCAGAGAAGATAGCCACAGTATGATGGACTTTGGCATTGCAAATGAGAGACTAAGAGAGCTAGTAAGAGATACAACGGTAATGATAGGTTATGAGTGTGCAACGGATCATTCTTCTAGTTTCAAAAATTAACTTGGGTGAATAGAACAACTTTGGAGACGCTAATACACAATGCAGATATAAAGGACGTATCTACCATTCTCCAGGAAAACATTGTTGGGAGTGCAAGTGAAGTTTGTGGCACTGCGTTTGTGGAAAGTATGCCTGGGGATGCTTGATGGAAAGATGAAATCCGCTTAACTGTTAACGAAAAGAAACAAGCGTATCTTAGGAAGCTGAATATCACAGATCTGGCCGATGACTCTAAATCTCGTGATTCTAAATTTGCCGGCTCTAAAATTGTTATATTACCATCTACGGCACTTTCATGGTGTTGATGAAATGCCCGTCTTGCCATATGCCCATGGGGAACTAAAGTCCATTGTAGAGAATAACCAGTGTAAGATCTACTGGAATTTCTCGTTTCCCACCACTCTACGTATCAGTGCTACAAAGCCTGATATTGTCCTCCAAGATCTGAAGACGAATATCATTTACGAAGTTGGATTCCCGGCACAAGCCGATGGTAATATCACGCAAAAGGAGGAATAACAACGTTTTAAATATTAAGCACTTCTTTTCGAGTTTAGCAGGCTGTGCCAAGGATACAAAGTTCATCTTGTAATCCTCATAATCGGCTGCCTTCGTCGAGGTAAGAAGGATTCATTCCTCAGCGAAAGCAACGAGATTCCGGCATGCCAGCGTCAGGATCACTCCATCGCAAACCGGATGCAAAAATCTGTTCTTTTGAGATGACTTCATCTGTTTCGTCGACACTGTTCCTCATAACATTCTGGAAAGATTGGTAGCTCTAAAAAAGTATCCAGAGATTAAAGCTTCACCTCCAAGGAACAGTGCTGTACGATGACATCTCTCGTAAATTTCCCACACTTGCTTACATTTTAGGACAGAAGGAGCAGGAGTAGGTGAGGTACACGTTCCAGATACGTCGGGATTGGTTGCTTTGAATATCCATGATCGTAGCTTCCAGAGCCGACAGCTTCTCAGATTTTCTTTTAAAATCCTTTACTATCTTTAAAATTTCAGAAGTGGTTAGAAATCTGTAGAAATCATTTGGAATCCCTTGAATAAAATAAGTTAATTATATTCCCGAAAGTTCTCCAGAAATCCTTTAAAATTGGTCAAATCTCAGGATTGGTAGTAATACCAAAGTGCTTCTTGTTAAATGAGCTAATAATGATTTTTAACAAAACTTGCTTGATATTCAGAAAAATTATGCTCGGATTCGAGAGGGAAAAAAGGGAAAGACAAATTCCTGTAATTTGAAAGCAAGAAATATAGCGTAATTTTATCGATACGTTCTAAGATTTACACTGTTTTTAACATAGTGTACTAAGGCAAGTTCGAATGACAGAAAATTCATCCTTTTAGTAATTATTATCTTACTTAGGTTTAAATGACTTAGTATGACCTACATCAGATAATCATTAATTAAAAATACTAATTGATGTTGAATAATGAAATTATTGTCGTTAATACACTGGAGTCCCGCTTTACCGGTTTCCGATATACCGGATAAGGTAGTCCAAGGGGATGAGTGAGAGGCGCTGCGTGGTCAGCGGAGCAACTCCGCAACAACGCAGGGGCATATGAATAAAGCAGGCAATACCCTCGGCGGTTAATCGCGTCGTCTGCTTCAGTCATTTTCAGTCAGTTGAAAAAAATGTCGCCCCTGGCGAAAATTTAGGGTAGGAATTCATTTCGAATCATTTCGAATTATTTCGAAATCTGTATCTGAACCAACAGGAATCAATCCGAACCAATCAGTACTTTGATAAAGTTTGACTTTCGAGCATAAACATTTTCACGCTCTTTCTGATATTATAAAACCAAAATGACAAAAATACAAAGAAAATATTTTTTCAGGACAAAACTCCAACAGGAATGGTTCACACGGCCCTGAATGTTTGAGGTTAAGACACGATACGTGTTAATTTATTCAAATTATCATTGATTATTTTACTTATATTTTTGCTCATAATTAAGTATTATCTACTGTAGGATCATTATCTACTGTAGGGTGCTCTCCCCTATAGTGATCATAAGCAAACTTATTTTCGCTCATATTCCAAACAGTACTTATAGTTCTCTCTTTCCTGTTTCAGACTTGAGTTTGCAGTTTGATTGTTTACCTGATGGCAGCCCTATTCCTGGTGTTCCTCGTGGTGGGCCTTCTTCTTCTTCTGGAAGAAGTCATTCACCCGAGAGGTCTCTTCCTCCTACTGAGCCTCCTCTACGTACCAGGTCTAGGTCTCCTGCTGCAGGGGCTCATCCTTCTTCCAGGTCTATAGATCCATCCATAAGGCTTCCTTCTCCTGACGGAAATGGGTGTGGACTTAAGCAACTAACATTCATTCGGCTTATACCTCGTTTGAATGCGCGCCGGATATTCACACTTCAGAGATTCACTTTTCCTGACGATAAATTAATTAAATGGAAAACATCACTCAATACGTATGGGCCTGTGTCGACCGAAGAACAAATTGTATTATTAGCATCCGATGGTGAAGTCTTTGCCATATTGAAGACTTATAATG
The DNA here is from genome assembly GCA_932066315.1 of Andricus coriarius. Taxonomy (NCBI): domain Eukaryota; kingdom Metazoa; phylum Arthropoda; class Insecta; order Hymenoptera; family Cynipidae; genus Andricus; species Andricus coriarius. The sequence continues at coordinate 12,830 of CAKNWT010318685.1, forward strand.
TTCTGGCTGGAATTTATAAATATTTTGGTACGCAGCTGAAAAGTGTAAAAATTAACATTGAAAGCCACACGGTTACGGAACTGAACCGAGAAGACGTGCTTCAAGTTCCAGTAGGTGAGCACCGTTCAATCATGAAGAGTTTTACAGTACGTTATAGCATATAAATCCCCGTATAAACGACTAACTTTTACACTACTGATTTAATTAAGAAAATCTACAACTATAATATATGTTGTATACGATCCGAAATCGAATCCAAATGTCACATATAACTTATAATTACATTATAAAGTCAACGTCTTATGGTTCTCGAGGCTTCAATCTTTCGCCAATGCCCCAGCCAATCTTTTTTGAAAACAGATAATAAAATTTCATTTTCATTTCCTCACGAGATTATCATCGGAAGGAAATTACAATACCGCATATTGATCAGAACCAGGAATGTGCTATTCACATACCTCTACAGGCTGTATTTCTTGACGGATTTTAAAGTTTTTTTTTTCGAAATTCTCAGAATTAAAGTTTTAAGAGCCATTGCATATGGGTGAAGCAGGCGTAAGGCCACTTCCAGGCCAGTGATTAGCACCACGCAAGTGAGAATATGGAGGAAATTATCTTTATCTTGAACAAAAATTGTATTGCTAGACCCCACAGTGTCTTTTCTGTAGAGTACGCTTTCTTTCCTTTCACTTATAATCTAAAATTTTTAAGTACAGCAAACATCCTCTATCTGCTTCCTGACGCCGTAGATACACAATGTACTATTCTAGCTGCTGGGAATTCGATCATAAACATAAAAATTGTTCATTTATGAATTTAATATATATAAAATTTGTAGTTTATATAAACTAAATCAATCGTGATTAAGAAAAAATAGTAAATAATAAATTTTTTCGGCTGGAAAGCCTGCAAGAGCCATCTGGATTTTACGTTTCGCAAATAATCTTATTCGTGAACTAACGCCGATGCAGTTAACTGGATTAGTCATAGCCTATTGCATACTATATTTCGTAATTTCATAAACTAAAAATTCAATATTTCTTCGTGGGTAATTTAAACGAAAAATCATGAAGTATTGAGGGGTAAAGAAACATGAATAATTTATTTTATTGATGGAAAACGATATTTTGAAATAACAAGTCACAAAGTGTTTTGAGAGAAGGTATTATATGCCTTAAAATTGTATGTTCCCTGTGGTATTTTCAACGTAAATGTATGTTGAAAAAAAATCATCAATTATTCTGAAGAGCTAACAAAATTTACGAGTTGAAAGTTATGTTCACAATTTTTTAACGGAAACGGATGTTTTTAAAGAAACACCTTTTGTTAGCCTTCATCAAGAATTAGTGAGTTTTTCTTGAAAATACCCGTTTTCTTTAAGAAAATGATAACGTAATCTTAACTTGTTAGCTTCTTAGATATATTCCTAAAAATACGCTGAATTACTTGAAATCGGATTTTCTTTTTCTCGAAGTACAACATAGCTTCGATTGTTGCCAAGAAAATCAAACTCCACGGAAGCCAAACGGCATGTTTCAACCGTTCCTGTCAAATTAATCAGAGCCCAATCAGACTTGCATAAAACTCATCGAGATCAGGAATTTTGCACTTCAACTATCCGATCATTAGAGCATCTTACTTCTCTTCTAGGTCTTCAGCAGGTTTTTCTCTTATCCCAAGATGACGAGGCCAGAGTGACAATAGGAACAACGGATCGCGACGGATCAGCTTGTTGCTGAAAAACACAAACTTATTTTTTTCGTTTACCCTGGAATATTTATCAATAAGGATATGATGGGTAATCGTCAAGCTGTTTCTTACTCAGGACCTACGTACATTGCAATCAGGAGTGGGAAACACGCTTCTTCAACTGCAAGAACTCATGCGTATGATTTATGAAGCCTGTCCTGATGAGTCCTGATGAGAATCCCAGATAGCGAAAAGTGATATCTTTCGCTATTGAACATTTTTAAATGTTTGATTGAGACGCTCTATTTATTGTAACCAGTGCACCTGGTCGCAGTGCATACAATAGGGTGGAGAGAAGACTGGCACCATTGAGTCATCAATTATCGGGTTTGATTATACTTCATGATTCATTCGGAAAAAATTTGGATGCAGAAGGAAGGACAATAGTATATTTCGTCTTCCTTTTTATCTAATGAAATAGGAAATTTTTGCACGATAATTCTGCAGCGTTAATGTACTGCTTTGTATTCGCGCTGAAAATTGATTCATTGATTTACTTCAATTTTCTTGCAGCAAGGTGATTTTTAAGGTATTTTCAAAAGGCAATAGGACATTCAATGTTTAAGCGAAAAACGGTAAGGCTTATCTAAAAATGGTTAGAGGACTTTGTAAGCCTTTGTAACAGCTAAAATTTTCTCCTGAAATTGCCTGAAACATCTGAAATTCTCCTGAGACATATCAAAAAATATTTAAAAGCGACTTTCCGGGTCTCTTTAGACTACTAATTTCTTTTCTAGACTTTTTTCATGCCGCAGGTTATTTGGCTGACAATTTGAATTTTCGCTTTTTTCAAAACAGATTTGATGTTTAACAGAAAAACCGTGAGTTCTATCAGAAAATAGGTTGAACACGATTGTTTAGGTCTTCTCAATAGCAGCGACTTATCATTTGAACTTTTTTCTCATGTCGCATAGTTTGGCCGGAAAATGGTATTAATCATTTTTTCAAAGGGTTATGGCGATTCAAACAAAAACTATGAGTCTTATCAAAAAATGGTCTTGAGTAAATTTCTAGATATTTTTGAGATAAATAATTTTTATTCTGAAATTTTCGTTTGATTTTTGCAGAGTTTTTCTAAAAAATATGACTTTTTATTTTCTTTAAGCGTCACCATGATTGAAAATGTAGTCTTAAAAAATGGTTTCAAGTTTTAAAATAAAAAATTGCTAAATAATAATAAGAAATTTTTTTAAATGTTTAAGATACGCAGGTATCATTGAGTTGACGAAGATAAAAATCAAGAGTAGGGTTCCCCATCTTAGAGTTAAGGATTTTAAAAACCACTTCAACGTCTGCCCACAAGTATGTGAGTAAGTTTTGCATCTGATCAAGCTGCATTGCTATTCTAGGATAAAACTCAAAAATAATTTTTGAAACTGTTCATAATGCAGCCTAAATATGGTTTACAATTTTTAATATTATACTTACGAAGGTTTTCGTATAGCTAAAAATCAATTTATCATATCATTAACCATCATCATTTTATATCATTATATCATCATTATCGATATCCATATTAATTTAGAATACTATAAAATCAGAGTTTCTTTTTAAAGCGCTAAAGTCAAAATGGTGGTTTTATTAAACACCTGTCGCATTATAAGGAAATTCCTAGAACATCA
>CAKNWT010318687.1:0-12942 GCA_932066315.1 Andricus coriarius
CCGACAAGGGGGGTTAGGTTGGTGTCCGGCGCCGATTTTTTTGTTACTTTGCAGGTGAAAAGAAGATCCCAGACTATGAAAAAAAAAAAAAATTTGGGCAAACATTTTCATTTAGGGGTTGAAATCACCCTTTCTACATTTTTGAGTCTTTTAGTGTTTTAAGAGGTAACATTCTTTATTGTTTTTACACAAAATTGTTCTAATTGATACTGTATTACAATATTAGGGTGAGTTGTAAAAACACTTACCTTCTAGAGTATCATCATTTAGAAAATCTGCGCCTAGAATGCTTCGCCATATGAAATATATGTAGTTTACAATTTTTGACTTTGTTGCTGCAAACATCTTGTTTTGATATCAAATTCTATTAATAATCGTCAGTGTTATTCTATATAACCCTTAAATTACGTGTCATCCACCCTTATAATATTATCAATGAATAACAAATATATTTATTAATATAATATTTCTGTAAGTAAAGGATTAAAATATTTGGTTTGGATAATCAATAGTAATATAACTGATTTTTCGTTAACGATGGCACTTGTTCTTCTATTAGTAAACCCTTGTTATGTAAAAACTACCCCTAAACAAGTTTTTATGTTTTGTTCAGCAGGCAATTTTAATGATGATACATAAAACAGAACTGTTTAAAGAATTTTTATTTAGGTTCAGGCATGTACATATTTCTGTGAAAAATTGCAAACACATGCCATCGTTAAAAAAATCAGTTATATTATTATCGATTGCCCAAACCAAATATTTTAATCCTTTACTTACAGAAATGGTATATTAATAAATATATTTCTTATTCACTGGTAATATTATAGGGGTGGATGACACGTAATTTAGGGGCTATTTAGAATAATACTGATGATTCTTAATAGAATTAATTACCAAAACAAGATGTTTGCAGGAACAAAGTCCAAAATCTTAAAATACATATAATGTCATATGGCGAAGCATTCTAGGGGTAGATTTTTTAAATGATGATACTCTAGAGGATAAGTTTTTTTACAACTCACGCTAACATTGTAATACAGCATCAATTAGAACAATTTTGTGTAAAAAAAAACAACAAAAAACAACCTTACCTCTTAAAACAGTAAAAGACTCAAAAAAGTAGGAGGGGTGATTTCAACCCCTAAATGTGAACGTTTGCCCAAAATTTTTATTTATTTTTCTCATAGTCTGGGATCCTGCCCTGCCGAACGCTCCAAGGGATATAGAGTCAGTTCTTCAAAACGAGAAGTGCCAAATTTTCTGGAACTACGATTTTCAGACAGCAGTCTCCGTTGCACACTGGAGGCCTGACATTGTTCTCCAAGACTTCGAGAAACGAACTATATTCGTGATCGGATTCTCGGCCCCGTTCGAATGCAACATCACTGCCAAGGAGAAAGAAAAGGAGGAGAGGTGTCAAGACCTTGAACGGGAGCTGCAAAGACTGTACCCAAAATATTCGGAACAAGTAATTGTCCTTGTGATAGGTGCTCTCTGAGGTATGAAACTATCACTGGTTCTTAACCATAAAGCCATACACGCGTGCCAAAAATATGCCAAAGCACTTGCGAAATGGATGCAGAAAGCTGTCATCCTTGGGTCGCTTCGTGTCCTCAAAACACACAAGGGTTTTTCCGGCCTGTCGCTGTGATTTCATCGTGTCCTGCGACCACTCATCTCACGGTTGTGAGACGTAGCCATGGATGTGATTTACCGCGGTCCTACTGGGAGCCGGTGTCATTTTTACATGGCAGTTGCTCCCAGTGAGACCCTGCGGTGGTTGTTTAACCTTATTGTTTTAATTATATATATATATATATGTGTGTGTGTGTGTGTGTGTGTGTGTGTGTGTGTGTGTGTGTGTGTGCGTGTGTGTGAATTTGTAATATTTTCCTAGTTACGAACAAAAGACCCCTCAGATTCTTTAGAGAGTTTTTAGTTATGTGCCTTCGTCATTTTTTTCTGTGATTTAGTGAAATGATAGGATTTGTGACCTTTTTCAGTTAAGCAATTGTAAATTATAAACAAATTTTTAGTATAGAATTTATAAAAGAATAAAATTTTCTTTTCTTGATGTCTGGGAAAATTTATAATTTATAAATTTAGGTAAAAGAACTTGAGTTTATAAACAATATAGGATTCTTTAAATGTTTAGCTTTAGTAATAAAATCGCCATTTTCACGCATTTTTAGTCTTATTTCAGTAAGAAACGCGAAAAACGATCAAGCTCTAAGCTTAAAAATCGAAACTGACCTGCATACGTCCGCCATTTTTATTCGTAATTGACAGGTGGCAATCGCAGCGCTGCCTAGATTTTCCATTTCAATTGATCACTGATTCACTGACAAATCGTGATAAACACGTGTAAATAGTATCGAAATGTCTTCTTACTTTCATTTTTGTTTTTCAGAACAACGTGCCTAACAAGTTTGAAATTAAGGTCGGAAGAAATAATATTTTGGAGGATTCTTATCGCATTATCAGTTCAGTTAACAGGGTCGACATTTTGAAAACGAAGCTGTGGGTGGAATTCGAGGGAGAGGTTGGACTAGATTATGGAGGACTTGCGCGAGAATGGTTCTTTTTATTATCAAAAGAAATGTTTAATCCATACTATGGTCTCTTTGAGTACTCTGCCATGTAAGTTAATTTTTTTCTCTCTATTATGATTGGTAAATGTCTAACTTTTTTCCAACTATTTATGACGTATCCGGTAAACCTACCCAGTTTTGTTTCCCTGTCCATCATAGTATTCAGAGGTCTTTGGGGCTGAGAGCTGATCACAATCTCGGAAACTGTATTTGTTTTACTTAATCAAAATGAAAATTTCCACTTCTAATTATAAGTCTATTGTAATAATATCCCTTTTTTTAGTCTATTACCAAAAACCGTGACCCTAACCAGGTTTTGGAAGAATACCGTTTGGAACGTACATCGAAATGCTGAACGATTTGCAATCTTGGATTGAGTTGTTAATCAAGAAGAATCTTTACCTCGCCCCCCCCTCCCTCGCCACCGAATTGTAATTTTTCTTTGCAGAAAAAATGCCATGTCTGCACACATAGTTTTATTGCAGAAACTGAAATATTATTCTTAAATTTATAGTGGAAGTTAATGTTAAATTTTGAGACTCATAAAGGAGTAAGTAGAGTTTAAGAGTTGTAGATTCGTACAATATATTACCTTGCTTCCTCACTAACTAAATGAATAAATATTAAATTAGCTATGAAAATATGATGCGTCCAGAAATTTTTCATAATACTCTCCAATATTTTGGTATATACTATAATACATAGTATTATATTATTTTCTATAATAATGCTTCACTAGCATTCCAACATAGTGATGAGCTAACTACGCTTTCAGTATGAACTCGATTGCCTTAGATTTTTTAAATTAGAATCTTGATTATAAGTAAGAATCAAAAATGCATTTTTGATCAGAAGTCGATTGTATGAATAACTTTAATGAATGAAATTTATGAAAAAAAGTTTTATTTCTAATAACAATGTCGAGTGTTCTCAGGATTATTATTCATATCGGATAATGTTATGTTCAATGTTTATTGCCTTAAATAAACAAGAAAGGCAAAGAAATTAAATTTAATACTTGAAAAGTATTAGGTATTCAGGTATATTTTCTGCCTTATATTGGCAATGCTTTTCTTAATTTTGGTTAAATTTTGGATTGTTTCCGGATTTGTCAATTTTTAAATTAATAGTCGGACCATTTATTCAAAGAACATGTTTATTTACATAATAATTATTGTAATTGTACCGGTGTATCAATGTGTAAGATGCACGGTCGTATACACAGGTCCGGGGGCTCTCGTGGTGAGGAAGTTTCCTTATTTAAGCTGCCGATTATTTCAAAAAGTTGCCACTTCCGGTAGTGGCGTAATAGTAGAGTAGAGAAAGTGGAGGTTTTATTAAAATTTTGAATTTCAAGAAGTCAATTTAATCCAGATGTATTTAATAATTTAAATAATATGGATGCATTTTTAATTTAATCAAAATAATTAAGAACATTAAGAATTAAGTTTTCCATACTTTGAAGCGGTTGTCGCAAAAATCCTGCCGATTTCTCGGGATTATCGACTTTAACGGTTTGGCACCATTTCGCAAGCGAGCGTATTGCAACGGAGCACGATGAATAATTCGCCCTTCGCTATCACAATTTACACTCTCTCTATGATAATATCTTTCACCGGAAAATGAAATTCGAAAATACGTGCCTTTGAACGAGAAAAATTCACGCCGGGGACCAACGATCCCCATTATTTCCGGATGACAAGATCACTCGGAACTTCAAAAGTTTATCTTCTTCTTTATTCAGAATGTGTCCCCTAAAGGTTTACATGACCTCCGTTTCTTACAAGACCATCTACAAGCTTTCTATTATCTTATCCTTACTATTTACAAATATTTACAACTATTTACATCAATTCTTATATCTATCTCCTTACTTCTATATTAATATATCGCAATTTCACTGTCGGAAGAGTGAGTGAGCGATCGAAAGCGAGAGAGAGCGAGCGAGTGAGAGCGAGCGCATCTTAATCTACTTATACTTTTACATAATATTTACTTACAGATCTTTACGCTTCTAATTTAGATGACTTCCATTTCCTTTTTCCTTCACTTTCACTTCTCTTCCATCTCATTTTCATTTTTCATTTTGCCATTTTTCCACTTTCATTCATTCTCCTTGGCCCCTCTACCCCGCTCTAACTCCTTCATCCACTCCTCACCCATTTCATCCTCCTCTAGAATCTTGACCACATTCTCTTGCCAGCTTTCCTTATCTTCTATTCCTCTCCCACATCAACCCCATACATGCTCCCATATTTCCTCCTCCCATTCACATATTCTGCACTTTCTGTTCTCTTCCTTTTCCCAATACATCCCCTCCCTTACCTCGTTTCCCAATCTAAATCCTGCTATGCTGGTCCATTTTCTCTCTCTCAATCCCATTTCTAAATACTTTGGTACTCCTTCCTTTTTTATCATCTTATAACCATTTATTATACTTTGATTCCTCAATCTTTCCCCATCTTCCCATTGCTTGTCTTTCCTTGTCCTTACCCTCCAATTCTTCATAGCTTACTCCAATCCCGTCTCCTATATCTCTAGCACTAAAAAAACTCCCTCCTTTCTTCTTCCCATCTTGTTAGTTCTATCGCTCTCCCTCTCCTTTTTGCTACCTCCTTTAAACATTTTTTCGCTAACTCCCATCCCTTTCCCTCCCAGGGCGTTCCTGAACGGGAGTTGAATAAAATTTTCATGAACGTCTCAGATCTTTGCAGGATCTTTGAGTAGAACATAAACAGGGATGTTTTGGACAAAAATGGAAATATTTCGTCGAACTCTGCCAAAATAAAACTGATTTAAAGATTTTTTATACCTTTTTTCACTAATTTCGTGACTAAAGCGGCTTTCAAATACTTTTTTTTCAAAGTTACGTATCAGCGAATGTCTACTTTAATCTTTTGGGTCAAAGCACTTGAATTACACAAAATTTTCCCGCTTATCCGATATCGTTATTTAATTTCAAGACAGCTACATAATTTTTTAAGGTCAAAAAATGGTCTTGTTTTACGCAATTTTCAAAAAATTCTTACAATTTTTTGAAACAAGCTAACGAAACCAGATAAGCGGGAAAATTTGGTTTGAATCAAGTACTTTTGGCGAAAAAAAACCACGTCAATTGACTGCACATTTTTTTCTAATACAAATTTAATTGATACAGTCGCTATACGAAAATGTCGTTTTACCTGCCTTCTGTTCGGACTTTTTTTGAACGATTTATTGCATATTACACGTGGTAAACAATCGTTACTTGATTTATAACTTAGTACTAAGCCATTTATTTTTGTTACAATGTCTTTACTAATTTTGTTCATATTACCTTTTCTGAAGCACAAACAACATACTACATCACGATTTTCATCGTGTGTTCTTGCACGATTCAAACCCATTTTCAAGACGAAACATATTTTAAAAAAATATTTTCACACCCGTCTGTCAATAAATTATTGATAAAATACACAAAGCAAACTCTATGATGATCAATCGATATACTGAACAGCGACTGCATCTAGCGAGGCGAGTGATTTGAATACGATTTTTTTATTGTTTACATGTGCGCGGCAGCGTTAATAAGCAGACACACTACACCTTAGCTGCAGCAGGACTAAGTTGGCGGCTCAATGTACAATTATAAGGTTAACATTGATTAGCAAGAGTGGCCGCGTCTTCACGCAAAGACAAGCACATCACTGTTTTTTGATCATTCATGTTTATCCTTTTTTTATTTTTATTTTTGTTTGATCAGGAGAGATGATTTCCATTATAACTAAATGCGAGAATTTTTAAGCTGCAGTCGTTTAAAAAGAGTCCGAGAAGAAGGCAGGTAATACGAGATTTTCGTATAGCGACTGTATCAATTAAATTTGAATTAGAAAAAAATGTGCAGTCAACTGACGTGTTTTTTCGCCTGAAGTACTTGATTCAAACCAAATTTTCCCGCTTATCTGGTTTCGTTAGCTTCTCTTAAAAAATTGTAAGAATTTTTTGAAAATTGCGTAAAACCAGACCATTTTTTGACCTTGAAAAAATTATGTAGCTGTCATGAAATTAAATAGCGACATCGGATAAGCGGGAAAATTTTGTTTATTTCAAGTGCTTTGACCCAAAAAATTAATGTAGAGATTCGCTTATACGTAACTTTGAAAAAAAGTATTTGAAAGCCGCTTTAGTTACAAAATTAGTAAAAAAAGGTATAAAAAATCTTTAAACCAGTTTTATTTTGGCAGAGCTCGACGAAATATTTCAATTTTTGTCCAAAACATCCCTGTTTATGTTCTACTCAAAGATCCTGCAACTTTGCCATGCACTCTTACCCACTCTAGTACTTAATTTATCCCTTTGCGCTTCTTCTCTCACCATATATCCAGGCGTTCTCCAGTCTACCCCTAGCGTCCACCTTAAATACCTTTCTTGCAAACTCTCAGTCTCTTTCCTTTCCTTCCATCCCCATATGTGTGCTCCATAACCTAATACCGGCCATATCAGCGTATCAAATAGCCACTTTCTCCTTCTCCAATCTTTCTTGAACCTTCTTTTTTTATCTTCCATATCTATTTCATTATGCCTGCCACTTTTTTTTATCCTTTCTCTTATATGAGCTTTATGATCTCTATTAATTTTCAAGGTATATCCGAAATATTTAAACTCCTTCTAACTTCACTCCCTTCCATCTCCCAGTCCATTCTTTCTTTCTTCCCTCTCCTTTTCTAAACCTCATTATCTTTGTCTTTTCTACATTTATATTCCACTTTTTCCTATCTAAGTATTTCTCCAATCCTCTAATTAAACCTGTCATCCCTTCTTCATCCTCACTATATTGTCCGCGTATGCCAGTGTATATATCTTTTCCTTTCTCATCCTAAATCCTCTCCATCCTTTTCTCTTTATTTCTTCTTTTAAGTCTGAAAATGAGATATTTAACAAAATTGGGCTCACATGACATCCTTACCTTACTCCTCTCACTAACCAGAAACTTTCTCTTACTTGCTCTCCTACCTTTACCCTGCTTTTTGTCTATCTGAAGATTTCCGATACTCTCTTTATTAATCCCTCTTGTATCCCCTTTTTCACCATAACTTTTTCTATCTCGACTCTGTCCAATGAGTCGAACGCCGCCTTTAAATCCACGAATATTGCTATCATTGTCCCTTTCTCCCTTTTAATCTTTTTATTTATCAGATAATTCAGAACATATGTTGTCCATCACCCCCATTCCTTTACTAAACCCTGTCTGATTCGGTGGCTCTATCCTTTTTGCCTCTCCTCTCCATACTCTTTTACACATTATTCATGCGCATTCCTTTAGTTCTGTCCCCCCCATATTTCCAGACTTCATTTGGAATCTCATCTATACTAGGTGCTTTTCCATCTTTGATTATGCCTAACACCTTACCTATTTCTTCCCTTGTTATGTCCTCTTCCGCATCTCTTTCTCTACCATATTTTGCTCCTTTTCTAACTTTTCTCTCTACCTAATCTTCCATACTAGCCTTCTCCGCCTCTATCTTTTGATCACACAACTCAATATACTCCTTTTTTTCTCCTTTTACTTAATTCCTTTCTGACCTCCTTCTTTTTCCTCTTAAAATCCTCATCTCGTCAACATTTAACTCTCCTATTTTGATATTTCGGACCTTTTCTTTAAACTGTTTTTTTCCTTTCATTGACCAATCTCCTTTTTCTGTTCCTTTTACCTTTGCTTCCTTTTTATTCATATTGTTATTACTTTTTTCTCCCTCTAATGTCACTATTATGGGAAAGTGATTCGAATTTATATAATCCCCTACCTCCAGTTTCTTGAGCTTCTCTCTTAACTCATCATCCATTATTTCATAATCCATTATCGTTCCTCTTTATCCTCCTAAGCGTGTATATTCCACTTCCTCATCTCCCTCTATATTTCCGTTTAACATAAACCATTGCTCTGCCTTTTTTATTCTTCCTCTTTGTATTTTGAATTTTCCCTTTGTAACCTCTTGGTAACCTTTCCTATACTTTCTCTCCAATTCTGCTATATTCCAGTAACATATCCTCCATTCGTCTCTACCTTCGTTTTTCGACTGCCTTGGCTTCTTACTATTACTTATTTTCCTTTCTCCCATTCCTTCCTCTCCTAGTTTCCCGGCACCTCATTTCTTACTATCTCTTCCATTTCTTCGTCCCAATCCCACCATAATCCTTCTAGATGTATTCTGCCATACTTAGCCCATGTTTTTTTTTCCTTTACTTGTTTCCTCTTCCGCTATTTTCCTTAACATATACTGCATATTTCTTTCTATCCATGTCAAATCATCCTCTATTCTATCCGAGCTTCCATATAACTATCTCTTCTTTGTCATCGCTTCCCTTTTATGTTCCCATTTCTTTAGCTTCCCTAGTACCATTTTTTCTCTTCTTCGCGTTTCCTGTCCTACACTATGCATCTCCTCTATCTCTACTTTAGCATCTATCCTTTTTAGTACATTTTCCACTTCTTCCAGCAATTCGTTCCCTTCTAATCTTAGACCCTTTATCACTATGTTTCCTTTTCTTTCATCTCTTTCTTTCCTTTCTTATCTTCTTTCTATTTCCCTTATCCTTTCCCTCTCATTATTCCCACTCTCCCCTATACCAAACTCCCATTTTGATTTTTCGATCTTCACTATCCTACCTTCTAATTGTCCTACCTTTTTATTATGCTCATCCTGTTTTTATAATCTTTGTTCTAAAATCTGCATCCTTTTTTATAAATTTTCCCTAACGTCTTGCCGTTTTCGCATTTTCTTTCTAAGTTCGGCCATTTCTTTCCTGATTTATCGTTTTATTTCCTCTCCTTTTTCTTCCTACCGTTTTTCGTTTATTAACTATTCAAATTCTATCGGCCTTTGTCTTCGTCTTTCCCCTTGTCTTTCTCCCCCGCTCTATTTTGATCTTTCCCCGGTGGTGTTCTGATCATTTCCGGAGTTTTCAAGGTGGATCCTACTTCTGTCGTGTCTTCACTATTTCCTCTGTCTGCCCTATCCCTCTTCCTATTTATAAACGGTTCCATTGAGCCAAAACTATTCGCCCTCAATCTCTCACTCTCTACCGTTTTCCTATACTGAACCATTCTTTTTGTCTCTCTTTTCGGCGTGCAGAATACTTCCTCGTCTGAATCCATTAAAACGTAACTTGCGTACTGCGTAGCTACTGTCATCACGGCGATACCTCACCCTGCTATCGTACTTTCTTCCGTGCTTCTCTCTCCCTATCCCTTCCTGTCGCCGCTGCTCGGCTGCACCTTCTACCCACCCTGCTCCTCACGCTAAACAAACTAACATCAAAGCCTACACAAAATAGTCTCAATCTCTCAAAATATCACACGACTCTTCACTTTAATTATTTTAAACATACAAACGCTCACTCACAACACCCTTTAACACACTCGTCCCATTAACTTACCTCAAATTCCACTGAAAACTGAATACAATGAGCACCACTCAATTACCGCTACCGAACACTTTTATGCCGGAAACGGAAGCCCTTTAAAGTTTATCTCATGCCTTTAAATTTTGAAGTATTTGTTTTTCACTTTGATACGGCACAAACACACGGCATTTCTTGTGGCATGTTACTCGTTGTTTTCTACGTATAATACATAAACGACGTAATATACGTAGAAAATTGTAGAAAACTATGTATAATACATATCAAAGATGTCGGGCGTAATTACGCGGACGGGACTGCATTTGACATATTTGAATAATTCACATAACCTTTTATAAAGCTATTAATTCGCCTTAATTTGAATTTTGAGAGTAAAATGTTAAAAATAAGTAAAAAAAAACTTTTCAGGGGGGGCACCGCGGAAAAAATTACTTTCCAGCGCCAGAAGTTGGAAAGTAAAAATGTTGCGAAGTGTTTACTTTGTCAAAAAGTTTTTAAAAACACAGGTTATACGCGACTAAAGGCCCACGGGTATGTAAACAAATATATGTTTATCAAAAATTATTTATTAAAATAATTCATTATTAACTATTTAATTTAATATCTGAATATTTCTCGGAGATTTCCAGATAACTCATGAGGGTGCACTGTTAGTTTTCGTGCAGTGCGCTCTTAAATTAAATATGACATACTCATACATCATATATAATGCCCAAGAATTATGTTTTGGCCAACCGCCTTGTTTAATTTTTTTTCCTTATAATGAGAAAAATGTAGTTGACAAGCGCACGAAGGATTAGTTATAGGTTAGGATACCATGTTTTCATACTTATGCTTGTGTTCCACATGCACAAAAACGTTACGGATGATAAAGTACGATAAACATGCATAATAAACATGTATATTATTTTTTTTAACTAATTTGTCCAGGAAAGTGATAAATAATTACGAATAATTAATTAATTGCTCAATATTAGTTGTTTCTGTAAGTCAATTGGGTATTTTTAGAATAACAAATTCGGAAATTCCGCCCATGTAGTCACGTAAGGAAATGTAAAATACATTTGTAGAAAACTAAGGGCGTAATATAAGTAGCAATATACATGTCGAAAACCATGTAATATACGTGATCTATTATACGTACCCATCTCTGGTCACTGTGCGAAACATTCTGGCCCCCGGACCTGTGTATTTGACAGTGGTACAAGGTGTGTATAAGTAATGGAATGGATTCAGGCTACATTACCAGTTTCGATCTTGTGGTTGTAGATTTGTGCGACACCGAATCTTATTCCGCTTTTAAGAATTTCTTCTACGCGACAAAACCCTTTTCGTAGTTTTTGTTTTATTTTATTAAAAAGTGGCCTAAATAAGTTTCAGATGCGGCACAAGATAAATTCTCATGAGGTATATTCACCATAATAGCATCAACCTAGAAAAAGTTCAAGAAAAAAACGGTGGCCTTTTGAGAAAATTAAGTTTCAAAATTTTCAGAAAAACCACCGCCATTTGTCAGTTTTAGGAATTTTCCAAGTTTCGCTGTAAATTTCGAAAGATAATAAAAAGCACTACTAGAATCAAAAAGGAAAAGTATAATATCTATAGGGGATCGAAATTCAGGCTGCCACCCCATAGCCTTATTGATCATAACCTAATATTTCACATTATTGCGTCTGTTCACTTCAGAAGTAGATTCAAAGTCGTCGATGTCAGGCGGAGTATAGGGTATGATGCTGCTAGAATGTCGAAATAGAGGCCAATGAATATCCCCCAAATTCCATGTAACTTAAGTTTTACTTGACCGAAAATCAAGTTGCCGAACTGCGATTTGTCATAATTTGGATTTTTTAGAATTTTCCGATGACATAACCTCTATTTGTCTTAACTTCCAGCTATCATAGTTTGTATTATAACAAATCCTCATTTTGCATAATTGTAATATTTTCGAATTTCTCTTCCCTGTAATATTCATAATTCTGAATTCTCAGATATCCTAATATTCATTTGCACGAATTTCTACTTGTAATATTTTAGATTTATTCGAATTATCATTTGACATAATTTAGTTTTTCTCGAATAACCATATAACCTAGCATCCATTTACACAAATCGTCATTTGTCATAATTCTCACTTCATCGAATTGCCATGTCACAGACATTTTATTCGTCCTGCAGCCCATTCGGGATAAAATAAAGGCGCGAAATTCAAATAAAAAATGCTGATTGGCTAATTGTGAATTTCGCGCCTTTATTTTAGGCCCGATGGACTGTAGGACAAATAAAATTTCTGCGACATGGCAATTCGATGAAGTGGGAATTATGATTAATGCCGATTTGAGTAAATGAATGTTAGGTTATATGGTTATTTGGGGAAAAAGAAATTATGTCAAATAATAAATCGGATAAATGTAAAATATGACAAGTAGAAATTCGTGCAAATGAAAAGTGGCAACCTGCAAGCCTATTCCCTATCAGTTTAGAAACTACAGCAATTTAAAGAAAAAATCAGAAAATGTTTTCATAAATTGCGTTAAGTCTTTGTCTTAAACCGTACCATTTCGGCATCAGTATTCTTAATTCTGACCGAAATAACAATATTTCCTTTCCTAGTCTTCTTAAGCCACTGCCAAAATAATTTTTCATAACACAGACATGAAAACTGCTGCCTTCTCAGCATTTAAACCGTGGACAAACTAATTCTTCTCTCGAGTGTATAGGATAGACTATTAGCTTAGGTGTAGGTTCATCATTTTCCAGCCTATGGAAAAATCTCCAATTCGAAGATCGTTTTCGTTTCTGAAAAATCTACTACAAAAAACTGCTTTCGTATCCAAATTTCAGTCGATAAAATTCCATCTCTCCATACCGTTTATTTAATAACTGCCGCCCGTGGCCATTAGAGGGAATAATAGTCCAGGCATGACGTCGAAATAATGATTGAAATTCC